>JAUBOC010000097.1:1738621-1748652 GCA_032275365.1 Anablepsoides cearensis | reverse complement strand
AATATACTTTTAGTATATTTTTCTTCGCATGGGTATATTTAAAATATACTTTAGTATATTTTTTTTTCGCCTGGGTACTCAGTTAAGTCGCTTACAACCAAAGCGTTTTAGAAGAGAACACATCAGGGGAAATTAAAGCAAAAGAGATTGGACCTGATCAGGCAGACATGAAGAGCAGCAGACCAAAGACCAAAGAGAGTTTACACTCTGTCATTTCCAGGATCTGGTTTAGCAACAACAAAGTTTGGCTAACCGCTTGTAGCGTGGCTAATGCTTTGTTTTGCTTTCTCTGTCTCCTTTTTCAAGCATCAACATCTGACCCAGCATGGATTACAACAGGTGAGATAAAAGCTAAATGTCTTTTGCAATGTTTGTCAATCATAATAGTGCTATATATATATATATTCCCCATCTCCATGGGGAATATATCTACAGGACACATTAATGAAAACTGTGACTCTGCTGAAGATTGTAATTCAATTCAATTCAATTCAATTCAATTCAATTCAATTCACTTTATTGATCCCAAAGGGAAATTACAGAATATTCATCATAACTTTTGATCACAGCTGAATCTGAGAGGTGATTCTCAACTTTGAATATAATCTTGACTTTTCTCAGGTTCACAATATCACATCTCACTGAATTGGGCATTCTCTTTATAGAGAATAATCTTGTTAAAAACAACCCTGACTTGAACTACTTTGTCATAGGTATCTGTTTTTTTATAATTAGGTTTATATTAGAAACATAAATAGACTTAGTGACATTTCTCAAAAAAACAAAACAAAAAAAACTTGAAATCATCTACTGTATTTTAAACATTAGCAACATTAATACAATTGTAAATTTGATAAATCAATTTTATTTGTGTTCATCTAGTCTTGTGGAAAAGGCTCGACCAATTATTTTGATACATTGGTTTCATTTGACATAACTGAAATTTGTTTTTTAGTCTTTGCATACATACAGCTTATATAACGTTCACATTTTGTATTTCTCTTTTTGTTGAATTTAGCAATTAACAATAGCTACATCCAAAACAGAGATTCGCGGCATTCTGGGCCAAGGAAAATTCAGTCTGATGAGATTTCCACAAGGCTTCTCATCCCGCTATGACCTCCTACCTCAAGCCCCCTCGCAACTCAATGTTAAGCTGCATCATAACAAATTTAAATCCAGCTCCCTGACGTAGCAAATCAGACCGCATGCAGTCAGCCAGGGGGGGAATACCCTCGCAGCCAAAATGAAGCATGTATGTATGGAAACCTTTGGGAAAGGCCACTCTGGTGGATACAGATAAGGAAAATGAAGAATTTATGTGAAGTAATGGGCATGAGAAGTACTAATCCTTCCCAAATGCTATATACAACACTATAAAATTTCTTCCAATATCCTGTCAAAATCCTCAAATGCAGTTAATTATGCCCACTGTAAAACACTGATTCACTCTAAATCCTCCATGTTCTCAGTGCACCTCTTGCAAGCTGACCAGACAGAAAAAGATATTACTCTGCAACTCTTACATTCAGCCTAAATCTGTCAAGAAAAGGTTTGATAAGGACCTCCTTGTATTTGGCTTTTTTTTCTCTCTCTCTTTTTCTTCTTTTTTTTCCGTGTCTTTTTCCCCACCAGCACTTGTCTGTGGAGGACTCTAAAATAAGAAATCCCTTTCCGCAGATATAATTAATCACTCTGTGAGAACAGGGCGTGTAATTATTTAGGTTACCACAGAACTCTACAAGCCTCCTCCACCTCAGCCTCCCTTCACTCTACAGGGAAGCGTGGATTTGCAGAGACACATAACCACAATAAGCATGGCAGCTAACGATAAAAAGCATTTTGCAATGCTTCACTTGAAGGATCACTGCATATGAATGAATTTATGGATTAGAAGTTTGATTTTTGTCACCCGTCGCTGAAAGGCAAGCAGTAATGTTTTTGCCCAAGTGTGCAGCTGTGTGATTTTGTGTTGGCAAAATTTTCTCATCAACCGCTGGATAAATTTTAATGAAACTCCCAGATAGTCATTGTAAGAAGTTTAACTACAACTGATTCACTTTGGAAGTCAAACCAATTCAAGATGTCACCCACTGGCAAATTGGCAAAAACTCAATTCTACAGATAATGACTTAAAGTTTGGTGTGGTGTTGATTCAGTATTATTACCACACATGTTTATGTATTTCAAATCATGTAAAATGTTAAATTTCAAATATTTGGCCATAACTGTTATAGTAAATCATATTTATTTCTTAGCAAAATTTCTTACTGGTTTTAATGAATACTCTGAGTACGTATTCATTGGATGTACACGTATAACTAATTAACCTCTGGAGGAAATCCAATAAAAGATGGACACTGCAACTAACCACATTTAGCAAACATAAAAATGGCAAGAACTGTCAGTTTGAGAGATATTAAGCTAAAAAAAAAATTCTTAGAATCATTCACAATTACATCTCTCATGTAATATCCTGTGAGATTGTGCTGTTTTCGCGGATTGACCTTCCTTCAAGGTATGCTAGGTTTTTTATTTGAAATACATATTTTAGAAATTGGTGTTTTATAGGCTATTGACGGTCATCATTACTGTGCTAATAACCATTAGAGATAATGATACAGTGGTTTGACACCTGATCTAGAATTTGACAAGTAAATAAGTGTTGGCGAATAGCAACAGGATATTTGTTGAGCCTGAAGCAAGATACATAAAAAGGGAGGTGGAATTGCCTTTGCTTTTCTCTCTTGTCTGTTTCGCAAGCAATTATACTCCCTCTCCCTTCACTGATAAAGAGTTCAGCATCAGTTCACAAAAAGATTAATACAGTTACAATGAACACACCCCTTTGGAATGGTCCTGGCTGATTGAGAATTAGCCCGATTAGGGGGGACTTCAACTAAAATCCCCCTTGTCCAGCAGCCCATAGAAAGTTGCTTTTGTGCAGTGTCAGCGGCTAAGCATCAAGCAGCCAGGGAAGGGAGAAGCAGCCCAGTAATGTGAGCTCTGCCAATTGGATAACACTGGTATCCAAATGAGAAATGGCAGCACTTGTCAGGGGGGTGATAGAGCCATGCTCTCTAAAAGGAGGGGAGACTGATAATGTACTTTTAGCGTGGTATGATGCCCCAAAGAGGGAACATTACCAACCCTGGAAGTCTAAACCAGACGTCAACACACATTTCAATAATTCTCCTGATGTGTCATTAAGGGAGGTGGGGGTGTTTCACTTCTGCTCCTAAGTGAAGCAGTCTGACAGTGTTAAGTGATGTTTATCTAGTGAAATATTTACTCAGACCGTTCTTAAAAGCCAGCAGACCACCAAGGCCGTCCACCCCGTGGGAACAATGGTCACTAAAAATTTCATGACAGCAGTTTTAAAGGTGTTTCAGTGTAAGCTAGATGTCTCCCAAGATTCTTGTTGGTGGCAAGAGGTAAAAAAAGCCAGTATAGTCAGAGTTTATCCACTTGGGATCGTGTGGAAGTAAATGACAGCTGGCAGTTCCTCCAGTAGTTTCTGAGACATTTTGGACCAAATCAAAGTGGAGACTTGGGATTTGGGAGACAGACTGACATCTCTAGAGTGATGACTAAAACACCCATCTTTACGCAAGAATGACATCTTTTCAATGGACATTTTCAACTACATGGCAGTAAATGTAGAATAACCGGTGAGAAGGTCAAATTAAAGGAACCCTGTAGTTTCTGAGTGATTTTGTCTCAAACAGAACAGGGAATATTCTAATCAGAAGAGTTGGGCTAACAAAGCTTTAAACTAATAAAGATATAAAAGATGTTTGTTCACAAGGCTGTCAACTGGGATTTAAAAAGAAAAAAAAAACACAAGTGTGTGGGTAATTTTAATAAATGTTCTGTACATTTGGGCATGTTCGTCTGTAGACGCATGCTGTAGATGCAGGCTGATGCAGTCCCAGCTCTCCCCCTCCAACTCCCCTCCCACCCAGCCTGTCTTTGTCTTTCATTTCTCTCCCACACACTGTCTGTGCACTGACTCTAAAGTGAGTAATGCTTTAAAAGTTCCTGTAGCCAGGGGAAAGACTGTCAAGTAAAATTATATGCCGGAGAGATCTTTCATCATTGCGAATGTTGTCATTTGCCTTCCCTCAGCAAATGACACAACAGTTAAAGTAAACTCTGCAACATTAAGGCTGGAATCAAATAATTGATTCCAGCCATAGGTTAAGTATATTTATTGCCCTTTATCAACATCAAAATATAGTTACAGCTTTTTATCATCTGCTGTCATTACAGGCAGGTAGTATTGCTTGTGTCCGTGTTAGTTTGTGTACCTGTTAGCAAAGTGTGCTGTTAACTACTGAACAGATCTTAATGATGATATTGTATTTTCTGGGCACATAGTTCAAATCTATACCACAATTAGGTAATGATTTTACTTTGAGTTATGAAAATGCTGTATATATCTAAATACATTTGACTTTAACTCCTTTTCTAAACTCCTTGAAAATTACATACTTTAGAACTTCCTACTATTTCTGACACTCCCACTTCAGCACATCTTCACAACAATGCTCTATGCCATTTTCAAGCTTTAGTAGAGGAAAAGGCCAACCATGTTTGACAAACTGTGTCATCCTTAGAAATCATTAAAATGGATAGTCTCCTTGGCCTTCAAAAAATACATTTCCTCGATAAAGGGCATTTTTAAATCTCTAAAGGACTGGACTGAGAAGTCATATTACTAGCTCAACAGACGTGCAGTTCCACCAGGTGCTTGCTAATTGTTGCTGCCGCTAGTGGTGGAGCTGTGTGGGGGGGAGGTGGGAGGTGCTCTGTGGGTGAGGGAGCTCGAGTGCAGACTGAGCTCCACGAAGGAGCTTTAGGTAAATAGGTGGTGCTTTCCACCAGCAAGCATTTAGGCACGTCTGAATGGCTACCACAGGAGTTTTTTCTCAGAATTTCTCAAACATGCATGGATGAATCAAAGCAACACTCTGGGTTTGTTTTTGATGAGGGAATGTCAGTTTTACATTACACCCACTCCCCCTCTGCACACACACACAAACCTTGAAATATTGATTAGATGTATATCTACAACTTATTAACCTTTGGAGTCAACCTGATTATAGATGGCTTCTTGACATTAGCACACAAAAATGTCAACCAACTGTACAGAAATTGTTCTATTATCTGAGATTCATTCCTGTCACACTTTACAAAGGCAGCGGGCAATATGCATTTCTAAAGACAACATTAGTTTCAATACATATCCTTGCAAACCATTTTAGACTGAAGGACACATTCACATTTTACAATTTTCTTTCAATGCACAAGACAGTGTCAGTGTTTTCAAACATCTGTGCATGCAGCAATGAGCAGTGTACACAAGTAGTTATTTACCTGAAATGTGCCTGAACCAGTGCAACACTTTTCTCTATAGATTTCAATTTCTAGTGACATTTAAAAACAAAACAATAGAATGTAGATATCTCAGTTTATTGAAAGGGTGCTTGTCTTATTTTGTTTTCCATAAAAGTCAGGGCCATACAGTTTGATCATTCTTCTAATTTGAAGTATTAACTTTTAGAAATACTTTGTGAAATTTGTTGGGTTATGTATTAAGCAAAATGTTAACTTCATCACTGAACAGAAACATCTTTTGCATAGAAATGAAGGGGGAAATAAAATAAAATTGTATTTACTAGGACCTGAGTTGGATGTGTGAACTTGACTCAAGATAATTGAAACATTTACCCAAGCTTGTATTTAAGCATTTAATCTAATTGTTACAATTCTGGCAGCTTGGTTTAAAATCACCATTGTGTATTGTTGCAGTCTTTTGTAATGGTGACATTTAAAATAAATCTAAGTTTTACAAAAGCCAGAAGGGACATGATGCTTCTGCAGAAAATAAATCGTTTTACTTCCTTTGTCTTGATTGTAGTTTCAACCTGCTGATCTTACAGGTAAGAAAATACAACTTTTCTGACACTGAGACATTTCAATGGACTGGCTTTTACCAACATGTTCAATACAGTTTTATCAAGTTGGTGCCATGTATCAGCCTTTCTGGTCATGTAAACCCTGCAATAGTCAGTGGCACGTGACAAGGCAACAAAATGCTTTTAAGGTAAAAACAAAAAACAGAGAAGACGGTCAGAAGGAAGAAAAAAAGTGAGAGGAAGAATGTACAAAGACAGAGGAGAAAAAGTACGAGAGGAAGGAAGAGGAGGTGTCCTTGACTGAGGGCGAACGGATGAGAGAACACATTCCAATAAAACGGGTGTTGTCTTACAGAGAATCTGGGGATAAGGACAAAGACAAAAACAAAATGCTCTATTTTCTTTTATGGGATTTTGAATGTGGGGAAGTTGAGCAAAGGCAGCGGCATATAAAGAAGAAAGGGTGCAGCTAATACCACATCAGTGTTATTTTGGAGGTCTTGGCCTTGGGAATTGGCGGATTATTTTACAGGTGAACAAGACGAGTTTGGAAAATGAGATTGAAGGTCATTAGAAAGAGTGCACACTCATTGTTGTAATGAAGTCTCTCCTGCTGAAAATAAAACAAGATTGTTCACAGATCCCACAGGAGAGAACCACATTATGAATATAAGATTACAAATACAGATATTAAAGCAGAAGAGGTTAGAGAAAGTAATCTATAAAGTCCGTATTGCTGTTTCACTTCATTGACTTTTCTTGTTGCTTCGACTTTGACTCGACTCTCATGAAAGAAGTTCCGTGACCTACAGCCTTAAAAATAGGAATAGCTTCAAAATGAGTTCAAGGAAATCCAAACCTGGACGAGAAAAAAAAAACAGCTTCTTGGCGCCTGACTCAACTGTCTGACTTTTCAACTTCAAAAAGACCTCTCAGAAAGGAAGCTCCTGCTGGTTGTCATTATCAATTTTTTGCAAGTCAGGTTTTTGATTATAAATTATTTTCAATGGGTCTAAAAGGCATCTTGCCAAAGCAGTTGGGTTTTTTTTTTCTTCCTTTTTGACAGTTTTCTTTCTTTAAAATGTGTCCCCAATCAACTATTAGATTAGAACGTGTACGGTTCTCTTATCAAGTGTGAACTGCTGCAGTCGAATCGAAAGCGTTGGTCAGAATGTGTGCTTTCTTAGGTTGTTCTCACCAATTTAACTGACAGCCTACCAAAGATTCTTTGGCAGGTTCAATCACCCATTCACGCTGGTTCTTGGTGAAAGGAAACAAAAAAAATGCTGTATTGCTTTCTGATGATAAGAACCAACCCACATCAGAAGGCATGAAAGACAGATTGGGCTTTTTTCCCCCCCCATCTCTGGCAATAATTTTCTTCCTTTACATTTTCTTTGATGTGTAACATTCTGTGAATATTTGAAAAAAAGAAAGGCTGTACTGCAGTAATAAAAACTATTTTCTACAAGGACAAGAAGGTTCAGGAAAGGCACTTTGTGTCCCTTCATGATTTCATGCTTCCACATTAAAGGCCACAGTGTTTAATTAAGAACTATAAACTATTAGAAGCATTTTAAATGCGTTTCAATTATTAGGTCATTTCACCCTTCCATGATAAAATGAAAAAAAAAAAGTTCAACCTAAAAAGGCTCATGGCAGTGAAGAAATAAGTGTTGGATACTGTGTTAAAAATTGATTTATCTCGTGTCTCTGTAGGATTCCATTTATTTGCTCCTTTTAGAATAAAGAGAGAGAAAGATGGAGCAAGAGAGAGAATGAAAATTACCAAAGAGGAGCTGAGAGTCTATCCTCTCCTCTATCGCGCTAGCGCCAAGTTTTCTTTGTAAATGCAGCAAGCTTTATCTTGTTCCTGAAATCTCTCACTCATTCTCGTCCTCAGTGCTCCCGCTCTTTGTGATTACAGCATCCACATCCTAACAGAATACTAATTGAGCAAGTAAATGGTAACACGTTATTCGGAGTGAAGTTCAAGACCTCAGCTAATTTGGTTTAGCATTCAAGTGGAACGAAGTTTAATAGATCTCCTGTGCAACAGCTCGTATGCAGAATTAAAACAGACTCAGTGATGACATGTATTTTTCATACATGTATGTCACAGCATGAAATAAATAGGAAAAATTATAGAATTATTGAAGGGAAAAGTTTCTTTGAGACATACATAGATTTTAGGTCTTTGGGACTCAGTGTACGGACACGAATCAAAATGATATTTTTTTTGTCAAATCTGTTGCTAGCCTGCAGTTTTGAATCAACAAGCTTTTTTTACCTCCAAGATGAGGAACAATAATGAATCAATGACTTAATTACATCACGATGTAATAACCAAGATATTACCTCATAGGAGCACACCCATCCATTAAACTTTACACTTGTGAGAACAATTTAATTTTACATGGCCTACAACTAATTTTCCATTGTGTCCTTTTGCTCCATATATCAGCTAATTTTGTCAGTCCCACAAGAAAACAGTCTTTTTTTTCCCCACCTGAGTTTCTTCTGAAACACTGATACATTTATGCATTTAGTTCATTAAGAAATCCATTACCAGAGGCCAAAATCCATACTTTATATCCTACTTTTTTTTACCATTTTAAACTTTAGACACCTAATCACTGAGCAGGATTCTCATTGCATTAACATTACATGTTCCCCGTGCCATTTAAAGCCCACCCAAAGGTCTTCAGCAATCTGAGAGATAATCATTGGATGGTTAATTTGCAACTGTAGGGTTATTCCTGGATACTGTTTGACATTTGATTCCCATATTCATCACCTAGCTATCATTCCCGTATAATGGGAGTTTTTGTGTCATAAAATAGTAGAGGTAGTAACATTCTTTTTTGCAGTGAACCTTCCTTCCTAGTCATGTGTACCCCTAGTCCCCTCTGGGTTTAGTCGCCAAAGGTTAGCCTTGCAGATATAAAAATGCCATTGATAACACTACAAGAATGCCATTTATTTGGATGTAGCCAGGGGAGGATTTTTAATTATGAATTGATCTGCAGAAATCTGCAGATTTGAGGTGTAATACAGCCAAGGGGAAAAAAGATTGCCAAAAGGAACAAAGGGAATCAGGAAGGGATTATTGCTCTGGGGCTATGATGGTGAGACTCAAATATGCTGCAGTCGGTGTTCAGTTTGACAGACCAGTCTGTATGCTTAGCTTGCAGAAAGTGGAGATAATATTTTAATTATTTACTGGAAAGACTTATTGTACAGCAATAGATACTGGTAAAATTGATGGAGATTAAACAAATATAAAAAAAAACCTTGGTAATGCTAAATATAAAAATTGCAGTATAAATGTCTAACAAAGTGATCCAAAACCAGAAGAATTTGATTGGAGGGAGGAGTAAAGAAAGGCATATTTGTGAAGAGAAATGTTTTGTTGTTAAACAGGAGTGGAGTCCTCTTTCTCCATGTCCAATGGTCCCCTAATACAACACAGTTGTCATGAGTATGACTCAGCCCTCTGTGAACATTAAGTAGCCATCATGGAACTTAAGACAGGTCAGTAGGCTGATGAATCTTTTTTGCATGTGAACAACCAAATGGGATTTTCACCTGTACACTGATTGATCCACAATGCAAAAGTACTGCTTATAAGTCTGAATTTGCAACTCCTCAATTAATACAAATACAAAAACAAAACCTTTCAACAAAAAGGAACCCGGCCAGAGGACCTGACACAACTTTGTTAGCTTTTTCTATCTGGATTATTGAGATGCATCAGGACATGAAGTACAGTAGACAAATTATGGGTTACGGGTAGAAAAAGTTAAAAATGGGCTATAGTTGAACCATAGCTGACTTTTTTTCAATGTTTTCCACATTTTGTAGCAAAAATGAAATCATGTTTTCTTACAGTAACCCTCTAAACTCAAAATTTACATAACAGTGTTCAGAAACCTGCAACCATATGACACTGGAAAAGTTACACACGATAACAGTACACAGTCAACAGAAAAACTTATGGTGATTGTTATGGAAAACAGTGATACCTGGACAAGTAGACATGATAAGGAAAGGTCAAAACACTCCGTGAAAAGGTTGACAAAGGTTTAATGGAATGTGCGCACATAGAAT
>JAUBOC010000097.1:1723182-1737470 GCA_032275365.1 Anablepsoides cearensis | reverse complement strand
AAAAAAAAAAAAAAAAAACAGTACGAAAACAATATGACTCCCGCTACGCTGCGCGTGCGGGGGTCATAATAATTACATAAACGTCATCTGACTTTAATAGGGTTGAATCATATTTGGGATGTAATTTCTAGACCTGTAAGTGTCATTTTGTGCTTTCTTTATAATAATTGCATATTTTTACTTTAATTTAAAAAAAAATACCTTGGTTTTCACCTGGACCTTGTGGTGCTCGCTGCAACCTCTCTCCTCTGAGGGTCGAACATGTCAATAACAGCCAAAACAATAACTGCTCTGAAATGTTCTCTGAACATTACTTTATTTTAACAGCTAACTGTATATACTGTAGATACAACAATGTTTGATGCACATGACTGGAAAATATGAACATATATTTTGTGACATGATTGCCCTCTTGTTGTAAAGGCAGCAGCACAGCAAAATGCTCCAGGTTATATGTTTCATCTCCTGCAATGCAAGCTTTTAGGAGATGTAAAATATTTCATGTTTAAACACATGTTGCAAAGAGCACTACTCTGTAAAGACTGAGTGGTTTTTGCCCCAACAGTAGTTTAAATAAACATAGACAGGTTCTTCTCTAAATTGTGTCAGCGCAGGCGGATGCTGATTGGCTGACAGCCAGGTTTGAGGCTCATGTCTCCCTTTGCAAAGATTAGTTGAGAATAAGTTGCTACTATATTTATTATATAATATTATAAAAATATACATTCATCCACTTGCATAACCCATGTTTTATGTTCCGGGTCACATTTTATTATGTGATGTTTGTACCGATGATGACATATTGATACCACAGATACCAGAACTTTATGCTCAGTCTACACTAGAATCAAAATATTGATACTTTGATGCTTCTGTCCTTTCAGGTAATGGATATCATTAACAGTAAGACAAGTAACTAAACTGCTGGAATCTTGTTTCAATCATATACAGTTGGTGGGGAATGCTTTTTCTTCCACCTGATTAGTCAGTAGTCAGTCACTCAGTCTGTAGATGTTACATGTTCCGTATTTTCATGTTAATATGTTCAGGTAATGTGACTCACTTATACATTTTCATAGCAGTTCTTGATAATTAAACAATTTAGTTATTTTAATGATTTTATTATTTTTACTTAATTTTTTAATTATTTAAAACTCCATGATCATCTATTTTGTATGATTGTTTCCTCTGATTGTTTTTTATGTTGTAAATAAGGACTTTCACAAAGTATCAGTATTAATATCAGTCTGAGTTTTACTTGGTTTTGAAATTAGAAAGGAAATTGGTGGTATCAAACATCACAACAGAGTACACCCTGGACAAGTCCATCACATAATAAAAAATATGAAAGGAAATGTTTAATTTTCTAACACAGATAACAAAAATGCTAATGCATATTTCTTAATTTCTGAGAAATGAGATTTTGTGTGCAGTTAATGTTTTTTTTTTATTCTGTTGATACAAACATGTTCAACTTCAAGTACCAGAATTGTTTGCCTGTGTGACTTAAATAAGGAATCTGAGAACATCTGCAATTTTTTTGAGACTATTTGTGGACTCCCTTGCAACTCGTTATCAACCAGTGATACATAAGCAGCAGTTGAGAAAGACACTTTTCACTTTTGTTAGTTAAGCTACATTTCTAATTGCTAACATTGCAGAACTACAGCTAAATGAGATGGCTGCAATTTTGTAAAATACTTACCCAAAAATACACTGAGTCATTTCCCAGTTTACAAAAAAAAATTGTGTGTATTCACTCTTGGTGTTTGTTCCAAGACGCTGCCTATCAGCTGTCTCCAGAGATACCTCTCTTTTACCAGAAGAAAATCCTTCCTGTTTTGGTTCTGATTTCCGTCAAGGCCTTAAGCTGTCCCAGATTTGAAAAGGCTCACAGGTGTGATTGTGTTATGTTTAAGGCTCGCTCCTCACTTGAGCTAAGGAGACAAAGCGAGTGGCTCTTGGCACACACAAGCCTTCCCGCTCAGAGTGCCCTGACGGTCTCTCTGGTTAGCACATTCAGGCCTTGCTGTTCCCCCCATCTGTACTGGCCTCTGTGACTGACTGAGGCAGAACAATAGTTGTCTGGAACAGTGTCCTCCTGTCCCTTAATGCTCTTGGCTTCATATTGACGGCAATAGAAACAATGTCGCTTTTGCACGGCTGCCCATTGCAGGTAGCTGCGTTTATGGCTTGGCCGGAGCAACTGGTCACCCACTGGTTGATGGGATACATCAGCCACACTTGTTGTTTTACACTCATCACATTAGCATGAAGTGTTGGACTCCGCTGCTGTTTACTCTTGGCTTTAAAGATGCTGAAAATGTTCCATGTGCCCCGTTTCTTCTTGTTACAAGGTTTGTGGCCGAGGGTATAAATGTCGCACTAGAGGTGTTTATCACATTCTCAAGTGCTGTGACTGCAGAGCTCTTCATCTAAAAGTCCATCTTCATAATCATAAAAAATGGGCTGCATTTTTGTGGATAAATCAGTCAAAGAACCGGGCAGTTTTCTGCGGGAGTAAACGTCAGCAGAGACCGTGTAAAAGCTTTAGTTAACGCAGCTAAATTTAAGGAGGCGTCAAATCAATACAGTCTGCAGGATTTGGACTTGATCACCTCTCTGCTGCTATGTGCCTGGAGTAAAAGTCAGATTTTTGTTTTATTGTATGTATTTTATAACCATTAGTCCCCCCCCCTCCCTTTGGATGTTCCCCAAACTTTATGTCAAACATATTTAAAGATTGAAAAAGAAATATGATTGTACAGGAAAAAAAGTGCTATTTGGCACAATTACGCTTTAAATCAATGACAGCCCATCTTAGCAGTGGCATCAAAACAGTGCAACAACTGTCTATTGCTCAGTGGAACAATATTACAATCCAGGTTGACTTGACACCCACACGCTGGTTCCACATAAAATGGGATTAGATGATAAATTTGGCAGCGCTAAGATGAACTAATTAAGTTTTTCTTCACATGGAAATAGTAAAAAGTGCCTCAAAAAGAGCCATCACCAATTTTGTCATGTCTTGTCTATGTGTCTTCCTGTTCTTTCTGCAAAAAAAAAAGAAAAACCTGTTGCTGAAAACTCACTCTCAATGACTTTCCAGAATAGTTGCCATGACAACCCCTCAATGGTAACAGTGTAATTCAAAGAGCTAGTTGTGGGGTGGCTATTACAGTTTGGGGCAATGTGGACCCAAACACAAAAAAAGGCCGACCTGAATGCTGCAATACTCCTCTTTTGTATCATCTGTCTTTAGGTTTTACATTAAGGTGAAATAACACAAGCTGCTTCCTACGGCTCCTCGACTCTAAAGCCATTTTGGTCTGTTTTTTTTTTAATAGCAAACTGCCTTACTGAGTTTTTGTTCCCCTTAGTTTAGTGGCTTTGCTTGATGCTTTGCTGGAAATGTAACCAACCGTTGGCAAGCAGAGTAATATGTTAGATGCTTTGAAAAACCCACTAATCTAAAGGTGTCACAAGTCTAATCAGGATCAGTCTGTTTGGTGTGTAGTAGTTTATATTGTAGATTTAAACTTTTAGCATGCGAGGGAGTTTATTTGCACCTCAGCGTTGTAAATATACAAAGTCCACACTTTTTTATTTATATATTTTTTATCTTACTATAGTTGAGTAAAGTCACGGCTGTCTGATCAAAACGCAATCTCTTTTTCCGTCTTGAAGTTTTCTTTGAATTTAATTTCTAAAGATTTACGCTCTCATCTAGTCCTTCCAGCACTTCCCAGCTCAACACAGAAAACGCAAGGAAAACATCAATGCTGTGCTTAGAAAATGCCTAATCTTAGTTGTCATACAGCAAATGTTTCTTTCTTTTTTTTCTTTTCTTTTTACCTGAGCTCTGGTGCAATTTTGATAAAGCCTGCACCGTTGTACAGAGCAAGATAAGAATCTTTTTTTTTTTTTTTTTTCCCTTTCTGACTTATACACCCCGTAAAGATATCTGGAACATCTGTTTGAACACAGTACCAATTAGTATCACGGGGTGACAACTAAACAGCATGGCAAAGTTGAACAAGGGTGTGTGTTTGTTTACGAGAGAGCTTTCAGGATGTGATAAAATGATATTGAGAAAGCAGGCTGCCCAAAACACTTCCACTGAGGGTTTATATAAAGAGTTTTCCACACATCAAATGCTTACACAGTCTAACTGATGGAACTGGAGCTGCCATTCATCAAATTATATGGACCAGTGTATACTTAAGAGGTGATACGGCTTCTAAAGTTACAAAATGTGTTTGTTGCAGGACAGAGTAAGTACTCCTCTCTGGTAGCTAGTTGTTTTTTGTTGTTTATTTATTAAAGTGTTTTTGCAGCAAATTTGTTAGATAAAATGTGTTGCTTGATGTTTGCTTACCCATGTTAGATAAACTGTTTAAGAAGAAGAGCTTTATATGTGCACCTCAGAAAATTTCACCATGAACACTGACTTATACTTATTGAGCCCAAAGGGGACATGGAGGGATTTGTTTTTGTTTTGTTTTTTTCTTTTGCGTTACCTCGCAATACTATTGTGTAGAAATGCAAAAATCATTTATTACTGTAGTGCCTGCTGGATTATTACCAAAAGTCACATTTTCACCATTATATGTGACCCATTATATCGAAATGAGCATTAAGTCATATTTGGTCAAAATGACCTAGATACGATTTCAGATTCTTGGCTTTAAATGCTATATTTTGATAACTGGATCATTCTGATATAAGAAAATCCATATTTATGACTTCATTTGTTTTGTTGGTTAGGATAATACATAAATATTTGGTCTGAATCCTAATTTTATGTAATTTTAATGAGGATTTTTTGATGTTAATATAAAGAGGAAACCTTAAATTATATTTGAATATTGAGATTTTCCAGCTGAAAAGAAATAAAAACTTTGCTAGCTCACCCAAAAGTAAGTTTAAAAACATGAAAAAAGTGAATTTTGCATAATAGGTGCCCTTTAATCTTTGTTTCGATGTGATGGGTGACATATTAGCCTACTACTTAAATTTAATTTCAAACTGAACATATCACCACCACACATTGAGGTGTGTATAATATGCAGGTATTTTAACTCTATGCAGCCAAGCAATATCTCCATCAATTTCCCCCAACCTGTGGTGACACACACTGTTTTCGTAAGTTTCATTCAATACAGTTAATGGTAAGACATTTGTTTGGGAATGCAAAACTATTCAGAGGGAATTCAAACTTTTGCGTGGGAATGCAAAAAGTGTTGTAAGGAAACGCAAAAGAAAAAAAAAAGTCCTATCCATGTTCCAAGTGGTGGGCACTAGTCCCCTAAAGTGCAAATGTACTAATTGAGGACCTAAATTTGTCCTTTGCGCTTTAGGGGTTTTACTAATTTCTACAAATAATTTGTGGATTTTTGCTTTCTAAATTTAGAACTAAGTAGCAATAATCACAGATAAAGTTTCAAGATCGATCGTCAAATTTGTCTAAAATAAAGAAAGAGTGCCGTCTTTATTAGAGATGTGACGTTCGCGAACGATCTGAATCTTTTGAACGGCTCTTTACAAGGAACGATAGGAGCCAAATCACAGGCAGTAATGAGCCATTTGTAGTTTTATTTCTTTTATTCCTCAAATAATCTTTATTTTCATACTTAAAATGCTCCCGCTTTGCTTTTTTACGGAAAACAGGCAGGGTTGTGGAGTACAGAAGCCCACGGGGAAAGGAGGAAGGGGGTATCCGCTTGACAAACACTTGGTTCCACCCACGTGATGGGATGACGTCATTACGTACAGCTACATGATGACGTAACACGTTCAAAACTGAACGGCTCTTCTGAACGGTTCTATGAAACAAACGGCTCCCCAAGATCTGGATCCCTTCAAAGAGTCATTTATCCCATCTCTAGTCTATATCCACTACATTATGCAGCCATGTAATTCACTGAAATCTCATCATCATTATCATCATCATCATTTTCAACATCAGAGATGAAAGCTGTCTCTTGTTAACAGAATTGTACTCAACTGTATGTAAACAGCAACACCCCTAACTTTGCTGTTCATTGCTGTACTCTGACTGATCGTCCTTCTTCATGACGGTTTTAAGCTATTTAGTTCCCACAATTCTTTGCGTTGCAGGAAGCAGTTGGAGATATATTATATACTTATATGAGCTTTAGGAGGGTAGAGGGATGAATTAATTTATGACCCACATCTTCACCACCAACTCGTTGTCTCACGCCGTGTTGAAGCTCACATGAAACAGTTTAAATTCACGCTCTTATTTTGAAATGAACAAGAGTTCCTGTTTGTCCTTTAGCCTACCCAGAATGCATTGCTTCAGTTTTACAATAAACTGTTTAAAATTACTAATATATTTGCATGTTTTCTCACCAAATCCCTACCATAATCATAAGAAAATGACCAAGAAGCAGCAGAACTAGCAATCCACAACTAGTTTATTTCTTAACACCATGACTCAAAAGGCTATTTCAACAATTCACCTCCCCAAACTGCAACCATATGAGTCACTTTGCGAAATAAATCAATCAATTCACTAATCAGCAGTATTGTACTGCTGACATGTTTCTTGGTGTCACTGTATGTTTTCTGGTGAATGGAGACAGACTTATGCTTTATGATTAGCTTCTGCAAAGTTTTATGGACCATGTGTGCTTTTGAACATGCAGATCTAAGTAAATCAAATAGTGCTTTAGAAGTTGAACAACTAAATTTTGAATTAGTGCTGCCCACCTCTGCATGTTCCCTTGTGGGTATATACTGACCAGTAGGAATCTGCAAATTTCCATTTTTAAAATTTGATAAAATAACTGTTTCAAAACCTGTAGATCTCTGAAGCAGTGTTTTTAGTGATCGTCTTTTGTTGAATGAAACAAAGCCGTTCACTCTCCTGCAGGAAACAGATGAAGACTAAACACAGGAAAGACTTACTAATGATTACCCTAACTGATAATGTGTGTGCATATGCTGATTATTTTAGTGTTTGAATATGAAGCTGGTCTATGCAAATTGTAGTTTTTGCATACATTATGACCATTGTTACTGGTTATGCACAATTCACATTACAGATTAAATGAAATTTGTGTTTGTGTTTATGTGCTTGTTTGTTGTGCGCTTAGATGTGTGAGTGTCTGTGTGAACTATGAATCATCACCCGGACAAATTTAACTCTAAACTAAAATTTAGCTTCACATGGCAGCACTGCCGTTTCTCCTCTTCTTTTCCATAATGTACATCTTGGACTTGTCTCACAGCTTGTCCCCCCCCCCCACACACACACTTTTTTTTGTCAGCATAAGAATTAGTTTCCAAAATAGGTAGAATCAGTGATGTATGACCCCATTAAAGCTTGGGAACCATCATCTCAGTGAGTCCTACTTTAGTCCAATTATTTCAAAAATGGATTACTGGCTTCTTATTATTGTTTAATCTCTTAATATATTGCTGAATGTTGGATTGGCAAAGTAACCTATTTACTAAATGGAAAATTATGTAATGTCAACTGTGTGTCCATGCAATCATTTGTAGTACAATCAGAGGTTTACATACACTCATTTTCTCATGTGAGCATAGATTCACATTATCTTCAAGCTTTGAACGCTTTATTTGAACAGTTCTTTTTACCAGGGTGGAATGAATGAAAAACCTTGTTTGATTAAAGCAAGTCTTTACGTGTTAAAAAAACAAACAAACAAACAAACAAAAAGGTCTTTACCTGGTGGCATGGGGGCTCAGTTTGTAGAGTTGTTGCCTCTCAGCAAGAAGGTTGCTGGATCAAATCCCGGGCATGGGGACTTATCTGGGTAGAGTTTGCATGTTCTCTCCGTGCATGTGTGGGTTCTCTCTGGGCACTCCTGCTTCCTCTCACACACCAAAAAACCTAACTGTTAGGTAACTCTTAACTTGTCTCTAGGTGTTAGTGAGAGAATGAATTACCTGTCTTGTTTGTCTCTATATGGACTTGTGACCTGTCCAGGTCCATCCCTAATCCTAAAAGGAAAAAGTGGGTATAGATGATGGATGTCTTTACCTTTTGTGCTGGATTTTTGCTAATCCACACATGACCAAAAATAAGTATACAGGTTTAGATTTGTATGTACACTTTCACTAATATTTGGCTAAATGCAAGTTACACCTTGACCCCCCCATGTTTTGTAACAATTGACAAGCTTCTGACTGATTATTGGCCCATTCTGGCAGAATTGGTAAAATTCTGACAGGAGACCTGACTTTTAAGCACAGCCCACAGTTTCTTTTTATAGGATGAGCTCAGGGCTTTAAGGCTAATCAACATACTTATGTTTTTTCCCCTTTTGTTAATTTGTGGAAATCAAACTTGTTGCATTCCTAGGGAATCAATGATCCAAATAAACCAATAAAAGCCTAAAATTAATGACATTCACAGTCACAATGAGTGGATATAAACTTCTGACTGTTGGTTAGATCTTTTGGGTTGGTGCAATTTCTGGTCAGCTTCTACTTACTTATCAGCCCTTATCTTGAACCACTTTGGGTTTCACAGTTAGGGTGAACAGTGGCACTATGATCAAATGTCTAACTCAAATAAAATACATTAGCCAAACTTTATCAAAGAAGCAGCTTTACTCAAAGGCTTTAGGTAAATGCAATTTCTCTTTTTACTTTTTTTTAAATATTATTATTATTATTATAGTTATTATTATTATTATTATTATTATTACATTTTTCTCATCATTTTACAGAAAAAAATGTGTTGATATTATCATTTGGTGGATGAAAATCAAACTCATCCATGGTTTCTCTGCGCTTCTGCTCTAATACATATTTAAGGATGTTCATGGCACAGGTCTGCAGCGATTTTCTGAATGACCGGTGGTGCAAACACACATAGGTCCGATCATGTGTGGCCTTTCCATAAAAGTGGCTGTGAAAGCAGGCCAGCATGCTGAATGTGTCAATCTTGGAAATGTCTTAAATTTAGATATCACTCCCATGCTGCGCAATTCAGACTGGTCACAATGGAATGTACATACCCTCATAACAGTATGATATAAATGGAAAACACTGTTTCAATGTAACTGCAGGTGCTTTAAAAGTCTTCTATAGATGGAACGGAAATGCTTTTTAAATGGAGCCATTGTGTCCACAACAGCCATTTTGGTCGATCATTACCTCTCTCCGAGAAGCAAATAGGAAAATGAAAGAACTAATTCCTTTACGTATAGAGCGATTTCAAATTGAAGCAATGCTGTTTCTATTAATAGAGCACTCATGATAGTGCTGTTTGATACAACACAATAAAACCCAAAAGACTGTGGCCCAGGAGACAGATTGGTTGTTCACTGGCAGGTTGATGGTTCAGGTCTACTTTGTAGAGTCTTTTCTGATAAATGATTGAATTTTGAATGTCATGTAAATTGTTACGCTGACTTATTTGGGTGGTTAAATGATAAAAATATAATAAATAAATAAATAAATAAAAAAATAAATAAATAAATACATAAATAAAGTCTGAAAACAACAAAGTTACATTCAGCAATAGTTAGTTCAACTATTTTTAGCTGGAAGCTCGCTCTGCAGTTGGGCTCTAAGCACTCACCTCATAAATGGCTGAACATATAACTCAAATATAGTATGGCAATTTTTGATGTGAGGTTTTGTGGAGTTCTTAACAGTGGGCATTAAATGACCTGGAGTAAAACAAAACTCTCAGAGCATTATCAGTTTAAAATATCAAACAGAGCTTCTCTTTGGGGAATTGAGCTAGAAGGTAGAATGGTGCAAAAGCAGAAAGGAATTGGTCATTAAGACAACTCCAACCCTAAATATTTCATAGCAGATGGTGCAAATGCTATTTTTATAAACCTTTACACCTCACTTTTTCCTAAGATTGTTATTTGGACTGCAGACCAAGTTGCCTGCAGTAGTGATCTTTGTAAAACATGAGCAATTGAAGGAGTGTCGAGCACAACATGGCAAAGTCATAGTCTGCTTGGAGCTGCATGAAACTCAGCTGTAGAACAGCTGATGAAGACCAGGAAGAATGCTCACGTTACGCCTGTTTTAAAGGCTCTGCTTTGGCTACTTGTATGTTTAAGACACGATTTGAAGGTTCTTTTATTGTTTTTTAAGGTTATTTATTGTCTTAGCCTGACTTGTTTTTACCATGAGCACTTTAGAATCCTTCATGTCCTCTAAAAGAGGTCTTCTTTTACCTAAAGTTTGAACTAAAACTCATAGTTAGGTATCATTTTCTTATTCTGATCCTTGCCTGTGGATTCAATTCATTTTATTTATATAGCACCTAACAAATAGAAAGAAGTCAACATATAGCATTGAAACTTCACTTCATCAGTCTCCTTTTCTATGCAGCCCATTGGTGACAGTGGAAAGGAAAAACTTGTTCAACAGGGAGAAACCTCCAGCCAAACCAGGCTCAGGACGGGCGGACATCTACCCCAACCTGCTGCGTATGAGAGGACAGGAAAGAGACACAGACAAACAGAAAAGGACTGGTTCAGGTGTTTTTTTCTGTGGAACAGCCATCCTGAAGTCCGCTGTTTTAAAATGCATTGGAACATGTAGTGGACATATTTATTCAAAGGCAGAAACACATGAACAAAAAGAAGACACACTTTGTGAATGGTTGTCAAATGATTTAATAAGGCGTTGCAATTGCAAGCGACCGAGCAGCAGGTTCTGTGTTTTTAACAAAGTTTTAATTAAATTAAACATGATTTATGTAAAATTATATTTGTTGATATTTACTTAGTAAATATGTGTGCAAAAAATATGTGGAACCTTTATTTATATGTCACATGCTCCATGCCGACCACTATTTGGTGCTGCACGTGCTGCTCAAATCTGCATTGGATGCAGACTCGCTGCGGAGGGCTTTATAAGCCACTCACCCTCGTACGCAGTTGGTTTTGGATGGGACTTAATATGGCCAACCCTCCGCGGGAACGCACAAACTGAGTGCAGAGTGAGTAGGGCGAGTGTGTAGCCACCGACTGGGAAAAGCCCAGAATGACAGGTTTCACATTGGCTTCAAATGAGTACAAGGACATGAGACATGAGGATACCTTTCAATCATAAGGACAGATTATGACAAATTGTAGCAGTTATCAAAAAGATACAAAATGAAATGTCAAGACAGTATGAACTTAATAATCAGCAGAGAGGTATAATTATTTTCTAGCACACTGGACTTACCTGTTCAACCTGGCTCTTAATTCAATTATTGATTTCTTCATTTTAGCATGTTCATTTTATCTTTGTTTTATCATGCCTTTAGGTTGACTCTTAATTGAAGTATAATTAAATGTAATGTATTTTGCTTACATATTTTACTATGTTACCATTTAGTTTGAAAATAAAAAAACAAAAACAAAAATAACTTTTATTTTAACCTCTTTTTTCTGTCTTCTTTTTCTGTCTTTGTTTTACTAATCTTGCTGCTGAGTGGAAAAAAATACAAACATAGCCCATTAATTAAGCTCTTACAAAATAATCTCTGGGTAGGCATCACAACCGATTGGAAGCAGCTGAAAGTCATCTATGATACATACTCTGATTGCTACAGATCATGTAAATTTTTTTGCTCAATGCATTGACAATAATTGATGAAGTTTTTTGACAAAATATGAAGCACTGGACATGTTTTAATGAGACTATCAAAGAGCTGTCATTGGATTTACAGCTACATATTAATATTTCCAGTTCAAACTGACTATGCAAACACAAAATGAACCACAAGTCTGTCAGTTTTATAATTATTAGGCTAAACATTTATTTAAATATTTAACAATAAAGATTATAACTTAATTTTTCAACATACAACGATTGCAACCTAAATCTGAAAGAAAGCATATAATTACTATTCCTTTTAGGTTTTTAATCTTTTTGTAATTCTGTTTTTACTCAACAATGTAGACCAGGGTTGTCAAACGTATTTTCTACTGAGGGCCAGTTGTAATAAGCTTTGAAGTTCCGTGTTTATCTTTGACTAAACAGAAACATAGTGTTCTCATCTCATTGCTATGGCCATGCACTGCTAACAAACAATAACTAAGCTCTATGTGGTATTTCCTGTATAAAAACAGCCTTTCAACAAGTCCTCTTATAAACACTAAAAAATATGTGTACAGCTGACTAAATGTGAAATAAATAATACAGAAATACTATTAAAAGTAAAAGTAAGAGAGTTTTACTCACTGTTCAGTCTTGAAGTCTGAACTCTTCCACATTTCGACAGAGAATTCCCACTGGAGGGGCTTGTAAGTGGGAAATTCCCACTTCTCTGTTCACTGAGCTGCAGCAAAAGTAGTCGTCAGAAATGTAGCCATGGAGATTGTAAATAGTGAATTTTGCTGGCTACTTTTGAACCCTGTGCAACTCCACCTAGTGGGATGCCATGGTAAAATAATCAATCATGCAGTATGAGAGATGTATGTTATGATCAATGTTGGTCTTAAAGCAGCAAATTCTTATTTTAAAACATTAAAACATATTTGAAAGTCTCATGAGTCACATTAAATGCTGTGGCGGCCCACATTTGGCCTACAAGCCTTGAGTTTAACATGTGATCTAGACAGTAGGCATTATATGTTAGTCAATTGTTTACTGCTACAGCTGTTTATGTTTGTCTTAATTAACCATAATCTAAGTCACATTTGAAGCTCTATTAAACTTTTTTTATTAGTATTATTATTGTAGATGTGACATTAGAAAGCATGCCCTCCAGGTTCTAAACTTGCCACACATGTGGCTTTTATGAAAATCTACTGGAGCGGTAGTGGTTTCTCATTTTATCTAACTTCCCTCGCTACAGAAACACTCATAACTGAGCAACAAACACACAAATACCAACACTCACACTTCTTCAGGTAGGTCAAGCATAAGGTGAGCCAGCGGACCAATCGGATAAAGTTACGGTTCCTACACAAGCCTTGGCTCTGTGCCTGGTCATTTTGTCCTTGACATTGTGCAGTCGCGTGTACTGGGTTGTTTTTAAGTAACAGTTTAAAGAAAAGTGGGAGAGATTTCACGTCTTCTGTAATACTCTCCAACATGATCCACAGCCAGTTCACTTACTTGTCCTCCATAACTATGTTTTAATATGTGTTCAACTTTTGTCTTTTTTTCAGTACATTTAAAAATGAAATTAATGATCATCTTTGCAGTTTAAGTATTGAGCAGATTTAAAGTTGATATATGGAAGATGTTCCCCACACTCTATTAAATATTCTTTGTGGGCTTGCAAAGAATAATATGCATTTCAAAGCCTAAAATGAGCCTCACAGAGCCGCACTTCCAGCAGTCAGTTTTAAGCTTCAGGTTAAGTCAAACAACATCACTTCATGCATGCAGCTATGGAGCTACCTTCATAGGAACAGAATTCCAGCTCAGTGGGTGGTCCTTCAAGAGACTGAAAACATTGTTTTTAAATTATACAAGTTGACGTTTGTAAATTATTGAATATCTGAATGGTAAAATTTGGATTCCAGCGTTTGTTTATGTTCGGGAATAATGGATGAACTTTTTCAAATTCTATTCATGAATGTATTTTACTTCTTTGCCCTTTTTATTTTATTTTATTTTTTTACAAAATAACATTTTTTTTTTTAGTTGCTCAAAAAATTACAAGGGTAGATTTTGCTTTCCGGCTAACTAGCAGGGGGTTTTATAAGGAGTTTTTTTTTTCTGTTTGATGTCTTCTTAAATACATATTTATGGTTACCTGGAGTTTCTGTAAGCCCAAAGTGTCGCTCCGGAACAGCAATCTCTTTGAATATAAACATGTTAACCTTTAATTTGCTCAGGGAGAAGGTTGTTTCTGCCTTTGGAAGTGTATCATCAACTACACACAGAACAACTTTGCATAACAAGTAATGGCAGGTTTTGATGTGCAGTATTAAAGTTACAAGACATGCAGTCTTTGAGTTTAAAGCTGATTTTGAGAACTTTTTGCCTTAGTTTTATTATGCCCTGTCGAGACCCGCTTGTCAGATAGCTGGCCTTCTTTACTTTAATCTCATATAAAGTTCTTTGTTGGTTGAATCTTTCTCATCTGATGCATTTCATATTTAACATGCTAAATCTGACTGGACTGAACTGAACTTACAAATTGGACTGAGGTTGTACAGATGGTTAGTAATTTTTGCTTTGCAGCAAGAAGGTGCAGGGTTGGAATCTTGGCAGAAGATGCTAAGCACTGAGTTTGCACATTTACAGTTGTGGTCAAAAGTTTACATACACTTGTAAAGAAACATAATGTTATGGCTGTCTTGAGTTTTCAATAA
>JAUBOC010000097.1:1711873-1723082 GCA_032275365.1 Anablepsoides cearensis | reverse complement strand
TTTATTTATTTGTTTATTTTTTTTTTAAATATACTCCTTTTAAAACCTTTAGCAACTGTTTGACTCAACTCTGGTGTTTTCCTCAGACTTGCACATAGATTTTTTAATTTATATTTTACATGTGAAGCTATATTTACCAAGCAGTTAAAACTAGTGCCTTAAATTTTTTCACCAACTATTGAAGTGGCTCATTTAACATTTGGCTCTAACTTTCGTACAAGTCCAATTCCAATAAAGCTGGGACATGGAGTAAAACATAAATAAAAAGAGAAGACAATGATTTGCTAATCCCTTTCAATCCGTTTTCATTTGAATACACTACAAAGAGATGATTTATTTATTTATTTTTTTATTTATTTATTTTTTAAATTGTACACTTATTTTGAGACTTTGGCCTTCAACACGTTCCAAAAATGCTCTGACAGGGGCAACAAAACACTGGGAAAGTTAAGTAAAGTTCAAAAAACACCTGTTTGGAACGTTTTACATGTGAAAAGGTTAATTAGAAACAGATAAGTGTCATGACTGGGTATTGAGGGAATATCCTCAAAAGGCTCAGTCTTTCACAAGCAAAAATGCAGGGACGTTTATCACTTTGTGAACAACTGTGTGAACAAATAGTCCAAAAGTTTAAGAATGTTTCTCAACATACAATTGCAAGGGATTGAGGATTTTCATCATCTACAGCAACAGATTTAGTGAATCTGGAAAAAATCTCTGCAAGTAAGCAACCAAGCCAAAAACCAGCAACGGATGCATGTGACCTTCAATCATCAGCCAGCACTGCATTACCAACCCACATCTTTCTGTAACAGATATTACCACATGGGTTCAAGAAAAGGACTGTCCTGATTTTTATCAGCGCAAAGTTTAAAAGCCAGCATCTCTGATGGTGTGGGTGTGTTAGAGCCCATAGCATGGGTAACTTGCACATCTGTGAAGGTACCATTAATGCTGAAAGATACATACAGGTCTTGGAGTAACATATGCTGACATCCTGCTTCTTTCAGCAAGACAATGCCAAGTCACACTGTACATGTTACAACCATGTGGCTTGGCACATGGTTTGGTGTTTGTTTTTGCACACACCTTCCATAGCCCCTGAGACACACCATAAGATCCTGGGAAACACCTCCTGCTGCATACGTCACTGCAAGGGGTTTCTTTGCGCTGGAGTTTACAATGCAGAAAAAAAGTCTGAGTTTAGTCACCCAATGTTATTTATCCAAATATCTGTTGTGGTTAAAGCTCTAAAGTTTTTATCAGTCAGAGTCCACCGTGCACAACGTTTGGTTTATCTACATTCATGAGTTTTTGACTACAGTATCTTTATAATGTTTTTATAGTGTTTTTTGTCAATTATGCTAACAGAATGATGCAATTTCGTCCTGAAACGGCAACAATTCTGCAGAATTTCAGCAGTTAGGCTACATAATACTGCGCTAACAGTTGCTGCTGTCTCAGGATGATGACGTTATAACATGAGCCGAGCACCAACAGCAAAAGCTGTGTTCCATTCCAAAATACCTAAATGTGAACTTTAACACTTAACTTCAGCATTAAAGGTTTATCTTTTACATTTAGATTTAAACATTTAGATTCAGGATTTAAAATAAATAATAAAAAAAACAATTAAATTTAACATTATGTAAAAGTTAGCTAAATGTAAGAACAGTGAGCTAAATAATGTCTGTCCGTCCATCCATTTTCTTCTGCTTCGCCAAGAAAAATAGTCCCTCCAGCGTGTCCTGGGTCTTCCTCTGGGCCTCCTCCCAGTGGGACGTGTGGAACACCTCACCAGGGAGGCGTCCAGGAGGCATCCTAACCAGATGCCTGAGCCACCTCACCTGGCTCCTCTCGACATGGAGGAGCAGCGGCTCTACTCTGAGTCCCTCCCGGATGGCCGAGCTTCTCAGCCTATCTCTAAGGGAGAGCCCAGACACCCTGCAGAGGAAACTCATTTCGGTCGCTACCCAAAGCTCGTGACCATAGATGAGGGTAGGAACGTAGACCGACCGGTAAATGGCTCAGCTCTCTCTTTACCATGACAGACTGGTACAGCACCCGCATTACTGCAGACACAGCACCAATCCGCCTGTCTATCTCCCGCTCCATTCTTCCCTCATTCGTAAACAAGACCCAGAGATACTTAAACTCCTGCACTTGGGGCAGGACCTCCTCCCAGACAGAGCTAGATAATGATGTTAGTGACATTTTTTTACCATTTCACTTTACACTTGGCACTCCATATTCAATAACATTCGATACAATACCTATCGTAATATTTTCACAACAAACTGGAACAACTGACACAATTGTTTATATAGTGTGTGTTCCTGCAATATAGATGCCATGACAAAGACATTGTTTTGGGTGGCTGACTAATATTTAAAACGACAATGATTGACGTCATGAATTAATTCCAGCAATGTTTTGTTCCATTCGATATTTTGTCCAACCCCTAATTAAGACATGTGAGTCAGGCTACAATACAACAAAACATTTAACTAATAATAGCCGTTTTTTATGTACTTGTCACTCTTTGCATACCAAGCAGTTTGTTTTGAAGGGTTGGTACAGTCACTCCCCTGCTGCTGTTTATGTTTTGTTTTTTTTGCATCATCTGTTAGCAGCACTCTAATTCATTCAAACAGCCAAACTCTTTGGTGGTTAAATTACCTTTTAATTTAATTCTCAGACACCAATAATAACCTTGAACGTGTGCTTGTTTGTTGTTGTAGGATTTGTTTAATCAGGTTGATTAACACATTTTACTGATGTTAAATTGCTTGTGTATTTGTGAGTTCAGGGGAATTGGTTGCAAAACATGTTTAGGCAGTGTACTGTTTTTTTTTTGTTTTGTTTTGGACAATTTTCATAGCAAATGAATGACTAAAGCTTTTTTCACCTTGGTGTAAAAGGATGAATCAGAATAGGAAAATTGTATGCTTACCTTTTGTTGAACTTGATAAATGGTCGTATATGTACTTAAGCTTTGAGTATCTCTTTGCTGCAAATAAAAGGATGTTTAGACCAAACAAAACTCCAAGGATGAGCTTCTTTTAAAGCTGCCTCTGGCTCTTCCGGAAGGTAGTGTCTAACTGGGCTGCAACTATTGGAGACTTGGTGATCTATCAAATTGTGAAAAAAATAGCAACTGGTGAGCCGTGTGACTCGATTTTGAAAAGCCTTTTTAATTTTTTCTTTCAATTGTAGTCTATTCATTTTGCGTAAGCAGATAGCAAATTTGTCATCTCAACTGTTCACATTATTTAGTTGTCCACATTGTGCACACCTTGAAATGAATACATA
This sequence comes from Anablepsoides cearensis, assembly GCA_032275365.1. Taxonomy (NCBI): domain Eukaryota; kingdom Metazoa; phylum Chordata; class Actinopteri; order Cyprinodontiformes; family Rivulidae; genus Anablepsoides; species Anablepsoides cearensis. The sequence continues at coordinate 1,719,770 of JAUBOC010000097.1, read as the reverse complement.
TAGCTTCGGTTGTATTCTGAAGTGTCTGGGATGGCAGCCGTTCTTCTTGGTCTTCAAAATCTCAGCAGTGATAGAATGATTAAAGAAATGACTCTGCAGACATAAGTTATTCTTGAACAGTGAGGGTTTATTCAGAACAACAGAGCCTGAACCAAATGAAGAGACTTCGGGCCAGATAAGTGAAGATCTCTCTCAAACTTTGGGGGACAGTGCTTTTATAGCACCCGACCACATACCAATGTATAGACGTGCACATCCCCTGGGATTGGTTTAAACAATGCAGCATCCAATTCTGTTTTGGTACAAAGATCAATGTTTCCTCATAAAGTTGTTTTTAACGGATGGACTCTGGGGCCTACATATCTTGTCCTGATAAGAAATTACTGAAACGTTGTATTTTAAGACATAAACAACTTCAACTTATCCTGTCCTGATAAGAAGTTGGTGACACGTTAAATTTTAAGACATAAACAACTTCAACTTAAACAAAGGGCCTCATCATTTATTGTTATTTTTTGTGTACAGTGCCCTGAGACAACAGTTGTTGTGACTTGGCGCTATATAAATAAACTGAATTGAACTGAATTGAATTGAATCACTGGTTTATACTGAAAAACCCATATACCTCACTTCTTTCATAGGAGATATGTTGTGCATTTGTCAAAATACAGCTCCAGAACAAAATAAATAAATACATTGAGAAGTCTTCAGGATGCCCATGACAATGCTGCATTTGAAAAGAAGTTTGTTTTATAACATTTTTAAAATTTAGGAACAAGAATGCACATATCTATATAAGTTCTGAAACCTTTTGAAGACCCTCCTGCTCATTTCTGGCCTCGAAGAGTCACACACCAGTGAGATACTATCGTAATACTTTGGTTTTAAGAGTCTTTGTTTTTGGAACATTCAGATTCCGTAAAATGCTTTCACCGTGCTTTATGGCAGCGTAGCTAGCTCAGGGCAAACTTTTCCCCCTAAATGCACTTGATTTAGAGCCAAATGTCCCTTTGTAAAGGTCTGCATCTCATTTGCATTGAACTGTTCCTCTGTGAGCATACTCAGTGGGGCATCGGGAGGAAGCACAAATGAGCCAAGGAGGCAGGCATTTGAATGGCTGCAAGAAATTAGTCAGGTGTTGGCTCTGCGTGGAGCATATCAATAGCAGCTCCCCCCTCTGCCCCTCCTCCTCAGCCCTCATCCCCCCCCCCACTTTCCCCTCTCTCCAGAACGTGTAGGAAACAAATGCATCTCACTAAAGACTCATCATTCCACCCAGATGATGTTTGCTGAAAGCCTAATGACTGTCTGCCCGCGCGTGCGCAGAGGTGCGAGCCTGTGTCGAATTCAACCTGTCTAAATTTAGTTTGCTCTTTTGAAAACCTTTTATGTGCTGCAGCAAACAGTGCAGGCTCCTTTTCACATCTTCCAAGGCACATATCAAGCTATTGGTTACACTCTAAGAAAAGACAAGGAGGAAAGAAAAAAAAAAAAAAAACAAGCAACACTGGCATGCTCACAAGTTCATCATCTTCTGCCTGTATATGAGCCCACTTCGCTTCCATTTTTAATGTTAGTCGGAAAGCTTTTATGTTTCTTGTCAGTTTTATGCACATGGTTAAATTATGAGTCTTTAAGGGTCACTGAGACATAATTAGAGATGACCCACAATCAGTGAGTCATTGTTAGACTCATATCAACTGTAGTGTTTTGTGATTCTGTTGATTGAAAGTGTGACCTCACAGAGGACTGGTTTCCGGCACAATATTCAAGTAACTATTAAGATTATCCAAAGGCTCTGTGATTATAGTAGTTAAAATGTGAAAGTTTGATAATATTCTTGCTTCGCCCTTTCCATTTTTGAACCATTGTGAAATGCCCAAAGATGAGAGAGATCACCTCAAGTACAGAAAAAATCTCCCCCAGTGGCAAATTTGCAGTGATTAGGTCAGAAAAGGAGTTGAGGTGGTTGTAGTAGTTGGGTTATATCAATATATTTGTTTTCACAAGTTTTGTAAGCTTTCTACATGTAAGTTCCAAAAAAAAAAACATCTTTATCTACATTGACCCTGACACTTTCCAAAACAAACTTTTGCACCTGTTACGTGCTAATAGTAGTGTTGAAATTTTAAGAAATACTTTATAACATGGAAATAGAGGATTTGTCATCATTTCATTTGTATATGATGTTGTAGCCTATGTTGTCTGCCTGTACTGTACAATCATGAACCACAACGACTTCAGTTGTTATGAAAATGCTGTACATAAAAAATAAATTTGACTTTTCATCATAGTCTAAACTCCTAGAAATTGCCCCCTGTCTCTTTAAGAACCTCCTACCATTTCTGACATTACCACTTTACCATGTCTTCACAACACGGTTTCATGCTGTTGTTTACAACCTTTCACAGGAGGGAATTTTTTGATGTAAAAAAAAAAAGAAACATTAAACAATATCAGTTTTGGAAAATAGCAACTCAAAGTTGAACCTTTACTCGAACAATCCCATGTTGAACACAGAAAGTGCATTTTCTGAAGAACCGGAGCGAGTACAAAGGCTCTTACTCAGCTTGGTAATAATATCTCCCAGTCATCCTCTCATATGTCAATGTTCAGCAACTTTTTGTAATTAAACAGTAAATTTAGATAATTAATGTTGGCAATGAAATCATGAACATCCACCATTTTTAAGATATGTTTTGCTAGTCTGGTGAAGCTGTGTGGGGTAGGTGCAGGGAAGGAATGCTCTGTGTGGCAGAGGAGCTTTGTGTAAATAGGCGTTGCTTTGTACCAGCAAGCGTTTTTTGCACCTCTGAATGACTACCACAGGAGATTCAAGGATTTCTCAAACATGCATGAATGAGTCAAAGCAACACCCTGTGCATGTTTTTGATGAAGGAATTACATTACAACATGATACAAAACCATACCCCCTTAAATAAGCTCAGTGTTCAGAGAGCTTTAAAATTGATGTACAACATCTTTAAACATCTGTTCATCTTGTATTTTTGTGATAATGTACAGTCTGCCACATTTTACTGAAACAATGTTAGTCTGTTCCGCTGTTTTGCTATTTTGAGTTGATGTCAGGTCTGTCTGTAAAATAAATTGCTGACAGTGGGAGTGGAAAGGGGTCTGTGGAAGCCCCTTAATGTAGGTAAGGTGAATTAGAGCTGTTGACTTTGGGATTTACCCGAGCCCCTTCACAATAATGCAAAATTCCCACTCTCTGAGGAAATGAATGTACACATTTGAAATTTCCTAGTTTCTATTTTTTCTTCCATGTTTTTGGACTATTGGTAAATCATCTATCATTTCAATGTTTTCTCATCTCATGCTCCATTTTCCTTTTCCCATCCGCCTTTAAGAAAAGGTGAAGACCTCAGGCAATTATAAAAAAAAACTTGGTTTAGAACTAGTGCCTTTTCTTGTCAAAACTGGTCAATCAAAGTTGATTAGGCATGTGATTAAAAGGCTTTCTGAACATCTTCCCCGGGAGTTTTTTTTTTTTTTTTTTTAGCATGAACATCTGAAATAAGTGCCTGAAGAAGTATTAAAATTTGCAGGAGGGATAACATTCCAAATTGACCTTGAAACATGATGTAATCACTTAGGAGCTAGGTGGTGTCACTGCGTAGAAAGATGTCTGCAATAACTACTTAACCTTCAACCACAAACTTAACCCTGAAAAGACGGAAGGACTGACAAAAGCACTGACAGGTAAATGGATGTGTCCAACAAATACACAATGTGTGCCTTTTTCTAAAGCATGGAATTGACACTGTGGATGTGAAAACCACTCAACTTGGTGTTTTTTTTTATAAATGATAAATAATCATACCACTTTATGGCTAGTTTATCAAAACAAACAGGGAAATATGATCAAAAACCAAGATTTATTTACCAAGATGCCGACTAAGCTGTAGTACTTACAGGAGATACATTAGCATCAAAGCTGAGAAAGAGACTTTTTGCTCAATTTGACTAAGTTTTACCTTGACAAACCAATTGCAGCCACAGGCATTCTTTTAAATACTTACCTTTTTCAAACAATTTTTTTGTGTGTTTTTGTGTATAAATTTAACTGCAGTTAAATCGTCAATCAAAAAAAATATAACATTTCTATTGTTCACTGCAGCAGTTGTTTTTGTAAGTTCTGGACACTTATAGAGGAAATAGAGGAATCAGAGTGTTTATCAGTCAGATTTTCTTCAATTCTAAACACTGTTTTGTACAGTATGTATGTATAGTACACGCTTCCATTTCATAAACAACAAGAGCAGACAGTTTAGAGTCTTTCCTGAGACATGAAAAAAATAAAAGAAATTGATTTTCAAAAGATAAAGTGCCGGAGAAAGAGAGGCTTGTTGACAAAAGCTGACGGAAAACAATTCATCTCCGGAAAGTCTTCATCTCAGAGTTGATGAGGGTGAGAGATGGAGGGGCTCCGTGCAACAGCCCATTCTCCATTTTTTTCATAGCACTCAGAGAAAAAAGAAAGAAAAAGGAAAATGCTTTAAACACTTCTCCATCTATAAGCTCACACAACTGCAAGTGCACAACACGGTTTACATATGGCCTCTTAACCTAATGGCTCAGTTAGAAAACTTTGGAGACGTTGGACGTTAAAGAAGAAAAAAAAATTATCTGGCAAAAAAAAGAAAAAAACACCTAATGATTTTTTTAAGTCATAATTTTTTTTGAAGTCATAATGATAATATCATTGGAAACCTACTGAGCATCCTTATTAAAAGTTGGTAGTGAAAACCAATGAAGGAACAAACTCCTAAACCAAACATAGTGAACAATAAAATTCCTATCATACTAAACAAAACAACTTTTACAATACATCCCTCTATTGATGAAATAACATAAACCTTATTAATGGTCAATCATTGCCTTATTTAAAGCTTGTGAACAGTGTGTTCCCTGTTAATGTACCTTAAAACCACAGTAATGATCCGAAATATGAGAGTCAATCATTTTAATTTGCACTAATAGGAGTCCCTTAGAATTAACTTTTAATTTGTGTACAATCTATTGCATATTCTGCATTATAAAATTGATTATTTCTGAGTCAGGAGGACTGACAGAAAGGTTAGCCATCAAATGCTTTCAGGTGGACATACATTCTGGACTTTTTGCAAAAAGATTAGTAAATTTACATGATTTATTACTGGCTAAATTAGTTATAATAGTTGCAATGGAAACAAATAGGGGAATTCCCTTTTTTGCCATCATATACTTGACAGTAACAAAGGGAGGAGGGGAAGCTACTCCACCATACACACATCTGGAGTCACATCCACATAATCTCTGGCATCTCAAGAAAAGGAACAGTAGGATGGAGACATTTTGTGATTTTGGCATTTTTAAAACTGTGGTTTACTTCCAAACCAGAGACTGGCCCGTGCCTATTGATGATTGAACTTTTATGAATTCTTAATATCAATTGTGATGCTGCTATAGTTTAAATAAATGTACAAAAACACACACACACAGATCTAATTAAACCAAACTTATTGGGCCAAAGCAGCTCACAGACACAGCCAGTTCCTCATCGATCTGCAGCTTGTTGGCAAATGACATTTGGAAGAGAACCATGCAAAAGGTCGCTAAATGTTTGCTGAGGTTTTCACTTGGTTTTGCAAGATTCAGTGGCTCACAGTCCTGTCAATTCTGAACATCTTCAAAAAAATGTGTGCAACAAATTATATAACAAAATTGCCTGAGTTGATGCAGGTGTCTTGAACCCTTTTCAGTATATTTCCCATAAGATCTAGAGAGCTAAAGGTGAACTTTGAGACCTGCATGGAAACATCCAAGGCTACGTCTCTAAATGCACACGTCTAAAAACCACGCCAGCAATAAACAATTTAAAAAAGTCTTTATGTATGCTTTTCTTCATTTTAAAATTGTACACCAGTTATTTCAATTATAAATATGGGAACTGCTTGCTTTGTGCACAAAGTGAGTTGCTTTGGGCAGAGGCATGCAAGAAAATAATATGCACAGTGTAGAATACAGTTTTGCAAGTTAGGCACAAAATAGGGCATGATTTCCAAAAAAAAATTAAATAAAATGGCCATGCAAAGTGTGGCTGATTAGCTTGCTGGTTGCTTGATTGCAAACTCTCAGAATTTAGTGAAACTGCAACTGAAAATTCACCCAATATCTTTCAAATTCAGTCAACATATCTTCTCCAACAATGGCAGCTCAGTGAGTTGCGCTTTAAAGTTTTGCCGTGAAAATCAAACCAAGTTCAATTTGGCCTTATTTATTGTACATAAATGCAGGTCTTAATAAAAAGAAAAGCAACGAGTTGAAATTAGCGAGCTGCATTTGAAACAAACATGCCCACAATGGCTTCTGGCCTCAGAGAAGGATTGTAAAAAGGCTATTCAGAGGAAGTAACGACACAAGAAGCAGGGACCCTGAGAAAATCAATAATCACAGTGGACAGTGGTAGACTGTGCATTTGGCCTGTTCCTGTCAGTAGTGCTGGCATGGCCGCTGGGCAACAGAAGAGATACGCTGCTTAAAAGAAACAAGTCCCTTCACCTCAACCACACTCTGGCTCAAATTAGCGATGGCCTTGATCAATAAATCAATGACTCATCGACCTAATCTTTGACTTATCTCTTAAGTATAAAGACACTGTCTGCCTCAGTACTTTGTGCAGCATATTAGAGAAAATGAAGTCTTTCATGGCAGAGACCGTATAATGGTGATCACTACATTTGCCCAACAACATCCCTGTCATGTGATTGTGTTTAATGGCTCACTGCATGCATGGCTCTTTCTGGTTCTAAACCGTTTTTAGTATTATTTTTATTTCTTTTTCTCCCACTTCGTGTGCATCCCTGACTACTGCATTATTTGGCTTGTAGAAGATTCCAGAGCAGCAGTGGGATGTCTGCTCGAACTTGGATAATTTATGGGATAGAAATGTTTCTGATGCTTTAGCTGTGCTGTGATGGCCTTAAATTGGATGTTTCAGTGATCCCCGTGTGTATTTTCTTTCAGTTTTAAGGAGCGCGTGCTTGTGGCAGCTGTGTTGTTGGAACTCCAAAGTCATTTGAGGTTTATATATATTTGTGAGTTTCTGCACTTATTTGAGAACTTTCAGAGTGGAAAGCAGATAAATAACACTAGATTAGATCACAACAGTTGACTCATTTCTTGTTAAAAATCACACTCAACTAAACTGACTCAGACACCCCTCACAAATAATTGTTTTATAACTGTTTTACACTATTGTTATCAAGGTTTTTGAAATTGTTACAATAATAATTGAAAGTTATTATCAATAACCTAATTATGCTGGGTCATTGTGTCTAACACAATAGTCTCTTTTGTTCTCAAATTCTCAATTTGTGGCAATTCAATTTGTGCATTGCGTAATATCATTACACTAGTGTTGAACTACTGCAGTTACAATTCTGATTTCCCATGCCCCCACTCATTATTTTCAGCATTAAAATGTTTTCACACTGAGCGGTATGGCCTCATGCAGCCCACTATAAGTACCGAGGTGGTCTGGTAATTCTAGTTAAAGTACAGAATGCTGTCTAACCACTTTTAGTCAGTGGGAGGGAGACGCATCCTTGGGAAAAATAGTGATGCAACTGCAGCAGATTTTAGCAGGCACTAATGCCTAATTGTGTTGAGGTCTTATTAAGTGTTATTGTCTCCAAGTGGGCTAAGACACCACCAGGGTGTCTGAGTGTGTGCAAGTACATGTCCACGTGGCTGCCCATTTCTGTGCAAATTAAGTTATCCGAGGCTGTTAAATTGTCACTGTTATGGAAAACAGTGATACCTGGACAGGTAGACATGATAAGGAAAGGTCAAAACACTCCGTGAAAAGGTTGACAAAGGTTTAATGGAATGTGCG
>JAUBOC010000097.1:1680860-1694177 GCA_032275365.1 Anablepsoides cearensis | reverse complement strand
TAAAATTTAAGGTATTTTTTCTACAGCTAAACGTGCTAGTGGGTCACTTTTGACCCGCAAGACAACACAAGGGTTAACTGTTCCCAGCACTGAGCAGTTGGACTGAGACCTTCAAGGTTGTTCCTAGGATCTGTTGGGGCCACTCTTCCAGTCTGGGGGTCACAGCATCAAGTGATCCAATGACCAATGGGGCTACTGACCCCATTTTCCACAACTTCTCTATTTCCTCTTTCAATTCTTGGTATTTCTCCAGTTTCTCATGCTCCTTCTTCCCGATGTCACAGTCACTTGGGGTCATTACATCTATCATCACCGCTGCCTTCTGTAGCTGCTTGTCTACAAAGTCTGGTTGGTTATCCATCACGTTATTCCGTTTTGGAGAAGTCCCACAGGAACTTGTACTTGATGATCTCCCCCACCATTGGTGGCTTTGCCCCCTTTGACTGTGGGACCTCCAGTCCACACTCAGCACAAGTGCATACTACCTCAGCTACTTGGTTATGGTGCTCCATCTATGCCTGCCTGGATCTATAATCCTATTATTGTGCAAATTTATATTTTAAAGTTTAAGTCTTTGTTGTGCTCTTTAAATAAAAGCAAGACAAAAACTCAACAACATAATTTTACTGGTTGTACACAAAGAGGGAGATGCTGACATAGTGTATAACTAGAGTGTTTTTTTTTGTTTCTGCCACCAAGTACCAGTAATGAAATGCTGCTATCACTTATATGCCTTCATATTAGACAAGTTATTTACCAAGAAAAAAAATGCAACATATATATTTCCCCAGACATGCTATGATTCAGTGTGTATTTATTTGAAAGTTCATTCTGACTATTTATGCATCTTTCTATGTGACACATTTGCAAAAGGAGTATTTTGTGTGCGTGAACTCTGAATATGTTTGCAGAAAACCTAGCGTTAGAGAGCCTCCAAACAGAGGGGAAGTGGGTGTTTAAAAACCAAAGCTGGGCACGTCAAGGAGATTAATGTCCTGCTATTGTCTCCAGCTCTCATCAGAATACTTTTATCTGCAAAAAATGACGGAGCTTGCACTTTTCATTATGTACGTTAGCCAGTGAGCTGCGCACCATATCCCTCTTAGTGCCTCACTTCCTTTTTCACAAAAAGAATTTCTATCTGGAGTGTGTCTGAATTTGCTGGGATGTTTTTGCATCAGATCCCCAGAGGAGGATGAAAGAATGTAAGCTTGTGTGTTTAGTGAACAGCCTGTGCATGGCCATGTATCCAGGCATCATTTGGCTAGCCTACTTGTCATTTTTTGACTTCTGAATATAATTTTGACACAGTAATTGATGTTTTATGTCTTGCAAACATGGATATGGAGAATATGGATTGCTGTGAAGGGGGCATCGATTGTTTAAAGTGTCTCTGAAAAATGAGATGGCAGCTGCTGAGCCAGTGTGTGTTCATGTGTGTTCATGTGTCTTTGTTCTTTCCTACGTGCACTTGTGTTCAAATTATTGGGATTTAACATAGAAGAAATCGACCTAATCAGACCACGGAAGTGTTCAACAGTGCAACAGTTACTCTTTTTATAAAGAGCTGTTTGAGAGTACAGATAGAAACTGTATTTTTTTTCTTCCCAAGAACATTAGTCATACCCTTAAATGTCAATCTGGTTTTCTTGTTTACAGGTGTGGACAGTATCACCGAAAAAACTGCCACAACACAAAGAATGCAGTGATTATTTTATTTATTTAATTTTTTTAGTAAATCTGTCTGACCAGACATGATGCCAACTAAAGCAAAAATGCTAAAGGGCAGGCACTGGAATTAAAAGAAACATAAACAGTATCATCTATATCAGTGAATCTGTTATCAGGTTTTCATTGGATATAAAAACTTAAAAAAGAGTGGTATTTGGCTTTATCAGATTTCATTAAAAATAGCATTTCATGAGGCTACAACTATGGAACTACACTGAACAACACGTTTGCCCAAACTCCTTTGCTATAGTGGATTAGCTGAGTACAATTAGCTTAAGTAGAGCTCACTCCAAATTGAAAACCAGCAATATCATTATCCTAATATTATCTTAACCCACTTCTTCCATTCAGGGTCACAGGGGTCACTGGTGACCATATCCTACAGTCACTCTGTGCGAGAGACAGTTAAAGTTAAACCCATCACAAGACGGACAACCATTCACACTCTAAAGACAATTTAGACTTACCAATTAGCCTAACAGTCATGTTTTTGGTCTGTGGGAGAAAACCTAAGTACCTGGAGAAAACCCACTCATGAACAGAGAGAACATGCAAACTGGCTGGGATTCGATCTGGTGACCTTCTTGCTGAGAGGCAACATCTCTACCAACTGAACCGCCCCTACAATAGCAATGTTTATTTTTTTTCTTTTGCAAAATCAAAACTATTTATATTACTCTATGTATTTGTATAGCCCTAGCTTTATATCTAACATCTATGGCACACCCAGTTTTCCTCATTTCTACATTTGCAAAAGGTGTACTTGTTGCAACCTGGTGTAGATGAATTAAATTTCTTTCTTTCTAAAGGTTTCATTAAGATTTGACTCATGCTTCATAAGACATCCTACTGATAGATGACTAGGCTGACTGACTAGTTCGTGAAAAAATAAAATAAAATAAAATAAAATAAAATAAAATAAAATAAAGCTCTGGGATGAGTGAGCACTCAAAGTTGGGAATGTGTCATCTACCAACACAGCAAATTTTAACTCAATATTTTTAAATATATTAAAAAATAATAAAATAAATAAAAATGAAATAAAAAAGAGTCATTTTTAGCTGTTCTCTGTTTGCTAAATCTGTGGCAGTCATCTTTTTTTAATTGTTAAATAATTTATTTAACTTTTATTTAACCAGGAAGTCCCCAGGAGATTAAAAATATGTTTCAAGAGAGACTTGGCTAAAGACCCTGTCACAGTAGACAACTTATGCAATATTTTTTAAATGTCTATATTGCTAATAAAAGTTGTATGTTTGATTATTTTGCTAGACTTACAGTATGTACACACCACAAAAGAAACTACAGTTAATTCTCTTTTCAATTATATCTTCAACATAGACATCTTTAAAACTTTCATAAGTTGTCTAAAACGTCATAGTGTGACAGGGCCTATAGATAGGCAGCAGCAAACATACCACATTGGTCCCACATCAGAGTAAGACAAACAATTGAAAACATCAAATAAATAAATAATAACAATAAATATTTTAAAAATAAATAATTAAAACAAATTGAGAACAACAGGTGCAAGTTATGGAGTTCGCCTCAAGTTCTTTCAGTTTTGATTTAAAAGCACTCAGTGAAATTAACTTTCCAGTTTTTCTGCAGTGTGTTTCATTAGCAACCTATCTTGAATGTGGTTGACTCCACAAAATTTACTTCCAATGATTACTTTCTGACAGCTTCATCAAAATCTGCACAGTAGTTCATGAGATATTTTGCTAACATGTGAGATTAAGTGGGCAGGATAGTGGAACAGTTAGAATAGTAACCTCTCAGCAGCAAGGTTGAAGAATCATCCTCCACGAATGGATGGATGTCAAAGGCACACACAGGCATAAGCCTCATCTGCCTTATACCTTCATCAGTGTGTAACTACTTTTTGTCCTCCACTAAAAAAAACTAGTTCTAATACCCAAGTCTTCTTTTCAGTGGGCAGTGTTCAGTTTTTCTTTACAGTGATTTTCGATGCGCTCTGCATCTATTGGAAGGGATGAGAGAGGCACAAGCTAGACTTTAAATGAGCCTCTGAAAGTTTAAAAAAGATTAAATACAACACCTTTTGCGCACTTCAAACACATTTTGTGTTTACGATTCAGACTCTGGAGTGTTTCATGACTGATACTGAGGCAATAAAAAAAAAGTTCTGCGTGTGCATCGATGTTAGTTGAAATTGAGATCAAGAAGCTACACGGGGACGTGAACAAAGCAGGCACTGAGCAGTAGTCAGCCTTAACATCCACTTGATCAAAGGTTTGAGATTTAATAGCTAAAAAAAAAAAAAAAAAAACTTTGAGGCTGTTCAAACAGCCAAGCAACTAATCAATCACTTTGACAGTGATCACCGGGCTTCGTTTTCGAGCCCATGAACTCTCCTCAGATGTGCAAAATGGATTTTTTTTTTTTTTTTACAATAAGATCTTGAAATTGTCTTAAGCAGAAAATGGAGTTAGACTCACCACATTGCTCATCTTAGATAGGATCTTTCCTACAGTATGTTCCCCCTCGAGCTTTCTACCTGCAGTGGAATGCATCACTTTCCCACAGAGGCTGGCATTTCAGTTAATGCCGGGGCCAGATTCATTTAAGTAATTATTTAGAGACTGAGAGAGAAGTGGAGAGGGGAGGGAAGGGACTGAACAAGAAAGACAAAGTGGTCGGCAGACAAGAAGAAGCGGTATGCACCCTTTGATTATTAAATTTTGTTCCCAAATCCTTCTGGAATGCAACAGATTGCTATCAGTGTGGGAAATGAGAAAATGGGTAAGACAGAATGACATTACCTGAAAACTTATTGACCATCCACTGTGTGAAAAATGTAATGCGTCACAAAGAAAGTGCAGCTGTGCATATCACACACATTAGGAGTCTCCGTACTGACACGTAAACAGCACCAACAGCGCCATTAGGACCATACTGAATACCAGCAACCATAACAGGTACGGAGGCCCAGGCTTGATTAGATTTGATACTGACAGTGCATATGTCTTCCTCCAGCCAGGCAGTGACTGCACAGAGTGTAGAAATTGATTTGGTGGGGGTGAGACGCAGTAAATTCTGTTGTTATCGACAGTAGGAGAGTCTGGATGGGAGGCAAATGTGGACACTTACATTTTATTGTAGCATACATTTAACCTTCTACATGGTAAAATGGAAAAAATCAGAAGAAAAAAAAACATACTTATTTTGGTAGCAACCATTTTAAAATGTAAAAGTTGTAAACAGTGCATGAAATGTTTCTTATAATATGCACAAAATAAAGGTTTAAATATTTTTAAATAATTTTCAAAGTCTCTTAACAGGGCAAACCTTAAAGATCAGTAATATTAAAGATTGTCTGTGTGCAGATTAAAAGATGCAAGAGTTAATCTTGTTTGACAATGACCTGATTGCTTTAGAGATGGACATATAGTAACCAGTCTAAAACATGTTGAGTAGGTCATCTGGATGCAGGGGCGTGGTGCCAATAGGGAAGTTTGGGAGGATTCCCAAATGGCTGGTCAATTCCAGGCCGAATCGGCCGGTACGTCTGTTTTGTTTTTGTCTACCTCATAAAATGCTACTTCGGCTCAGCGGCCGTGTGGGCGGTCCAGCGGCTGCACCGCCCACGCGGGCTCAGACGGTGGAATAGTTAAACGTTCAATGCGAGCAGCCCGACCCAACTTCAAATAGAAGGTGAAAGGAGAGCTGGTAAAATGAACAAACATGTCCAAAATAAAGGAGACAGAGATGGATGGAGCAGTAAAGTTGAGGGGAAAAAAATGCAGCCAAATGTACCAAATTAACAGAACTTTCCCATGAAGGAACCAAAGTCAGTGAAGCCAGTAATGACACTGGACCGAGCAGCAGGAGTAGCTACAGGTTAGCAAACACTGTCTACATGTCCTATCATCCAGATGTGTTTCTCAATGTGTTCAGAGCTCACAGACATAAACTAGCAGAAATGTTTCACCATATATGCAGAAATCGTTAATATTCTTTATCCACTAAAATTAAAATCAAACCATACTTACTGACCAGAAAAAGACACATTTTATTAAAACATATTTCAGGAAATAGTCTGTTTTCCTGTCATGTTTCTACAATGATAACTATTTTTGCTCAAGACAATTACATTGCAGTGAGTCTGATCACTCTGTGTATAACTTTGCTTATGCTGTAGGCCTTGAATTGTTTGCAAAAGTGCTATAAAATGTGTTGCTGCTGTTATTGTTTAGTAGCAGCTGAAAAGTCCAGTTAGTCATGGAGTTGGATGTCAGTCATAGAAGTGAAGAGGAAGGGACAGGTGAGCAGGGTGAGGAGGAGATGGAAGAGGAGAATCAGGAAGATAGTGAGAGGAAGCAGGAAGATAGAGCAAAAATCAGGTACATGTGCAGGACTGTGATTATGATGAGTCTTTGTATTAAATTATATTAACCTCTTGAGATCTGAGGATTGTATCTAAATCTAGTCTTTTTGACATCTGGAACAGGCTGAACATTTTACAGTTTCACTTCAACATATATTTTTCTTTCTTCTGACTGATCTATAAATGCATTTTATCCAGTAAGTATTCACATTCTCTAACTTGATGATCTAAACTGATTTTAATATGTTTGTGAATGTTCCTAAATGTACAAGGTATAAAAATACTAGCCTACAGGAAACTCGCTCTGGATAAAAATATTTCACCAAATTCTTCAGGAGAAAGTGAAAGTATGTGTTTGTTGGTGTGACAAAGACCAGTTTGGGACTAAAATGTTGTGGTCTTAAGAGTCTACTCCAGTCACACACAAACTAAAAGCCTATATCCACCTCTGCAAGTTAGTAGCTCTCTGAATCAGACATATGACTTCTTCTCTGGTGTTAATGAGCTATTTATAATCTTTGTTTTTTTCTAATTTTCTTTTCATGCAGATAGCATGCACAAGATGCAGAGATGGATGGATGGATGGATGGATGGATGGATATGTTAGGGTGATAGGTCTTTATACTTTTTTGAGATTTTTTTCTGTTTACCAGTATTTGCTTTGATATTTCAGAGCTGCATGTTGATTGTTTAAAAAAACTGTGTTTTATCACTGCAAATAGTGTATCTGCATTAAAATTATGGTTCCACTTGCGTCTGTAGTGTGATTAGATAAAAAGCCTCTCCAAACCAAGCTCCCGGGCTGAATTTCAAACCCAGCCCGTCACAGTCTTAACGGTCATCTTTTTGAAAACAATTATTTTTTCTCTCCTCTATGAAGCTTTTTCAATAGGATGAGTTACAGGTAAAGTCAGCCTTGTAAGCAGTGCATCCACAGGATGAACAAACCAGTTTAACAATGACAATCCAACTGGTTGTTCACATGCAAAAGAGGACCATCAGCCTAACAACCAATAGTGGCCTGATTATATCTACAGGATTCCTATAAGGATAATCAGATTGATTGTTGGGCTGAAAACTTTTTTTTTCAAATACCAAAAATCACTTACAAAAGCAACAACTTAAAAGTACAATCTATGCTAAAGCATTTTGCCTGTTTAAAATAAAATTGTGAAATATAAGAAACCTTTAATGTAGCTCAAAGATTTTATTACTAAATAAAGTACTTTTCATCAGAAACAAACCTAGAATGAGGTTTCTATGATCCATAATTTCTTGTTTTACAAATAAAAAAGCACACCATCTAAAGCTGCTTTTACATTTAACTCTTTTTTTCAGAAAAAAAAACAGAGCATCAATTAAATTAGCAGTAATTATGTTTGTACTGATATCAAATACTTTACTGACCTGATCTCGAATATTTGGTCCTTTTGTGCCTCCTGACACCAGAAGTACCCTTTAACTATCAGTGTTTACCTCTGAACATAAACTTTATGACTGAGATGTGTTGGCGAGCAATGGATGTGTGCACAGGGAAGAAGAATACAGCCGTCAGTGTACCACAGTAGGCAAATGAATCCATTTTAGTTTATTGCACAACTGAACTGAGACATGCAACGTCAGCCAGTCATTTAATTCCAATTTACCACGGCCTGTCATGGGTTATATAATAATTAATCATCTGTGCCAATTAGTTCAAACAAACTGCTGACTAGAAGCAATAAATACTTGGTATTGTGTTCCCTTTATGTCTTTTTTAGCGGCAAACACAAGCCAGAGGAAAAGTGTTGTTTTTAAATTTCTCTTTTATTTACACACTGAGAGGCCGGGAATTGATGCAGCCCACTGGCCGAGGACTGTAATCTCAGCAAAGTCAGGTGATGAGGTTGATCAGCCTGATGGACACTGTGAGGTTTATGATGCAGGGCCGACTGCATGCCTTATCAGGAGGACAAGGAAGGATCCCACCGGGCTGGTTGGATCAGTCTGGATGGAACAGATTTCTAAAGTGACCAGGTTGACTTGCTGTGCGAGACCGCTGCTGGTGGTCCATATGGCAGACTGTCATTTTCTCTGTGTGCCCGGCTCCCTCACGCAGAGCAGCACCACCGCCGCCGCTGCTGTCACAGCCCTGCGAACGTGCCAGATCAGATTGCCGGTTCTTCGTCTCCTGGTTGAGATCAGGTTTACTCTGCAGTGGGCTGTGCCAAATTGGAAAACAAGATACAGGAAGACACGGATACGAGATACGCAACATCGACCTGCCAGCTTGTTTATTCATTAATCAAGCTGATAACGAAGCTGACTCGTTTTATATGTTGAAACAGAATAAAGGAAGATAGCTGATGTGCCAGGGTTTCTAACAAATATCGTGAGCTTTCTTCCAGAGTATTTGTGTGCCATCCATCCATTTTCTGTACACGCTTATTCCTTTTTTAGGGTCGCGTAGGTCACTGATGCCCATATCCAGCTGTCATCGTGCAAGGGGCGGGGTACACCCTGGACAGGTTGCAAGTCCATCACAGGGCCGAGTATTTGTGTGAGTATTTGTGTGATTACGTACAATTCAATAAATCTTGCAATGTTGCTTGAGAGCTAAAATTTGGTGTCATAGTAGCAGAGACACATTTCTAAACCAACCACCTTCCACTAACTGATAACACATGATTTACTTTTTTAAACTTTTTAATCCAACATAAAAGTTTCTAAAATAGCATAACAAACATTCAAAATTAAAAATGTCTTAAGTTGATTAAAAAAAAAATAATAATAATAATTAAAAAAAATGTATTGGCAACCACTCAGATTAGCTCATCCATCTGGTCAGAATTCAACTATTTATCCTAACTGTAGTAAAGTTTGAATAAGTGTTCTAATTAGTTGTGGTGCATTTTTTGCCTTTTTTATTTTAGCATGAAACTCATTTCTGTCAGAGTTAGTCACTGTGCGAAGCTTTTCTAAAATAATAAGGTGTGTTTGTCAACATAACTGTGCGAGTAGCTCACTTGCTAAGCAAGGCATAGCCAAAAAGTCAACATTAACCATCCATCATCTACTGATTTTACTCCTTGTAGCTTGTTATCATTTAAGAATCAAAGATTTTTTTGTTCAAACTGTATCTGAACTGTCTCTCTCCGCTGCACAGCTGAGGCATACTAATACATCAGACTTCTACATGCATGGATGTGCATGTAGCTGCACTTAATTCTCTGCTCAGACAGCTTTGGTTCAGATTGTTTGTTGAATTTTAACACCCCTCATATTGGCTCATGCTTCACAGCATCATGTTTACATTTTTTTGTGCGTCGTGGTACAAAAAAATGCTCTATGTGCAAATTTTGCAACATGTATGTTATCATAAAAATGAATGGATATGGTGTTTTAAAGTTAAGTGGAAACTGTAACACTTTTAATGGTGTTTATTACCATTTGTTATGTGCGTAATTATCACCAGCCATCAAAGGTGGGTGATAGTAAGTTTGCCAATGTCCACGTGTGAGCATTTGTGTTAGATCTCATGAAACACTGAATACATTTTTATGAAACCTGCCACAAGTAATCATTGCATGTTCTTGTGAATTTAATCCAATTCAAAAAAGCCAACATACCAAGTCGACATTAGCCTAAAATGGCCATAACTCACTCAACAAAACAAAACAAAAATATGTGGTAGAACCTCCTTCATTGGTTGTGAGCAAATGTTCTAACATTATGAGATCAGTTTAACTTTTACCTAATTTACTTTGCATGATGACAGAATGCATCGTTTTTCCTACATTTTATTGAATGACACATCATCTAATGGGTGGCCATCATTATGGTCCTCAGTTTTTATTGACCAAAGACTTGTTTAATATGTTTTGTGCAGGAAAACAGTAGCATGCAGAGTTGTAATGTCAGTAATTGAAAATAGGAGAATTGATTAAATAGACAAGCTTTAACACGAGCACATATTTCACAGCTTCCTGGATGGGCAGCTTCAGAAGAGCCATTGAACCCTGAAATGGGATTTCTCCACAGAACATTTCAGATCCTCGTTCGACAGTGTTCACATGCTGGAGTTACATCAATCGCTAAATGCAGGAATGCTTTCAAATAACATGCAAATGGGGCTGACTGAGAGGACCCACTTCAGCTGTGTTCAGAGCCACATCACAATTTTGTATTTCTGGTGGTGTTTTGTTGTGAAGGAAATTCATCACGTCTTGTTTCTTTTTGGACAGTACAAACTGTACATCCATGCCTGTATAATGGCCTCCTGAAATATTTGCTTAGCAATCTATAAAATAGCAGATGCAGCACTTCTCTTTTCTGCAATGCACATGTGGTTCGCCTCATTGAACACTAGTATCATTTTGCTCTATCAAAGACAGTCGGTGTGTCATGAGTGATTCTCACTCTCAAAGCAAATTGGAAGCACTTGGAGATGCAAGGCTAGCGTGACATTAATTGTACCTTTAAAAAAAAGTACATGTCCCTTCTGCAACTACAGTGGGAATATTCCTGAGGAGAGAAAGTAGTGGCCAAAGAAAGATTCAGGATGTTCGCAAAAGTAGCAAAATAGAGGAAGGAGATAGGTTTGGGGATTTAGGGAGGTATTTGGATCACAGCCTTGACTGTCCTTACAGAGGTACCATGAGATTCTGTTCTGGCCCTGGAGACCTCCATTTAAGGAAAACCATTCAGGGCAAAGCTTATGAGATTCAAGTTAGTGGAAGCTGTGGGGAACAAAAGGGACTAATTATATGTTAAAGAGTGTGGAATTTCATTGGAAAAAAGTAAAAAACCCTAATGTATAAAATTAAAAGATCTTCAGAAAATAAGATCTAAGCTAAAGATGTCACCAAAGCTGTGCAGCAAACTAAAGCATTCAATTTGCAGGACTGATTTTAAAATACAACTCAAACTAAATACGGGACTGAACCTTTAGACAACTATACTTATTTATTTCATAAACAGTGTTTTATTAATATCAATATAAACACTATATTTAAATGGATCATAATTAATTTAAATTGAAAAGTGTTTAAAAATTGGGTTGATTTGGATTGTACACAATTGGATTTGAGTCTGAAATTGACTTCAATAAATTTGAGTTTTATCAGATTAGAGTAAACTCAACTGAAACAAACTAAACTAAATCAGACTGTGTTCAACTGGACTTGAATTAAACTGTAAAATTATTTGTAGGGTGCATTGAAATTACTTTTGTTGTGAATTGGCTCAGAGTAAACGGAAATGTTAATATTCAATTATAACAATTTCCTTTCCATGATGCATACAATAATTTAAAGGGGGGGGGGGGATTCTATATTTTTTAGGCCACAAACTATTTTACCTCCAGTTATTGTGAAAAAACTGTGTGTATCAAATATAAATTTGACTTTGCATCATAGCCTATTTAAACACCCTGAAATTGGCCTCTGTCTCTTTAAGAACTTTCTACCATTCCTGACAATCCCACTTTAGCACATCATTACAACAATGCTTTGGGGGAGGGGTGCTCTGTGGGGTGGGAGCTCGGCTGCAGACTGAGCTCCAGGGAGGAGCTTTGGGTAAATAGGTGGTGCTTTGTACCAGGAGATTCAAGGATTTCTCAAACATGCACAGATGAATCAAAGCAACACTCTGGGTATGTTTTTGATGAGGGGGTGACATAACATGATATAAAGCTCTAAAACATCAGTTTTGCATAATACACCTTTAAAATGTGACTGAATCACAGCAATGTTTGAAAATCTTAAAACCTTTGCTAGGTTGTTTGCATGACCATGTCACAATGGGTGAAATGTTTTGACTTGTATGAGAAGGTTTTATCAGTTTTATCTTTGAGAGGATGATGGTGAAGAGGTTGGTAAACATGCTTATTTGTGTCTCAAAATAGGCTGAGCTGTTGTGGGTGACTCAAACTTGTCTCAGGGTCTGTATTCTGATACCTCCACAGGAGCTCTCCTCTGACAGAAACATGTTCTTGTCTTAAAACCACACCAGTTATAAATAACAATGATCGATAAAACGGTCCAGATGACCATAACTTTATTTTAAAAGTATACTTTAGTGCTGTAGATTAAATTGCAACATCATGAATGCAAAGTGTGCACACAAAAATATGTAGTGATTTAGTGATTCAGTGAGCAGCTACTGAAATTGAGGTGCAGTATTTATTGGTGTATGGAGACCATGGATGGGTTGCTGGAGCTAGCTGGTCAGATGTTTGTGCAGTTATGTTGGGTGTCGTGTTATTGGTGATGGGATATAAATTCCTGGGAACTCTGTCAGCACAGAATACCTGTGATGGGCCTCAACACCAAGTCAATGTAGCCAATCGTACTTTAAATCCTCAACAACTAAAATGTGCTGATAGTCACTGAATGCAATTCATGATATACTGGAACTGTTGCTATCATGCTCCTTCGCCATCCACCTAGGATGTTAATACCACCACATCTGAAGACCCTCCCAAGACAAAGACCATCTCAGTTTTGGCTGATTTTAATACCATTGGAGCAAATGGTAAATTGTCTGAACTTACAGGGGTTAGACAATGAAACTGAAACAACTGTCATTTTAGTGAGAGAGGTTTCATGACTAAATTGAACCAGCCTGGCAGCCAGTCTTCATTAACCCGGTGAGGTTATTTCCTATGGAATTTAATGGAAACCTTTGTTTCTTACCAACTGTGACTCTCGGGAATAAATGTTTTGTGGACCATACACACCGAGTCCTAAGTGTCACCCCTGAATAATGATATTTTACACAGCAAAAACTCTTACATGTAAATATTATCTTTATTGCTTACCTCAAAAATGTGTGCGGGCATGTGTGCTTGTCAATCATGACTACTGTGACAGTGATTTTGTCACAAATCAACAATTTAGCCTACTTTAAAGTTAGCTAACACTGGCTATCTAACTAAGCTAGTGAAAATTACTGTATGTATTGTATCTGTGTGGCTGTGTTTCTGTGTGTTTCTCCTGAAGAAGGATCTCATTCTTGTGGGGACCATTCCATTTTCTTCTGCTTATCCAGGGTTGGCTCACGGGAGCAGCAGCCTAAGCAGAGAGACCCAGACTTCCCTCTCCCCAGCCACTTGGGCCAGCTCATCTGACTGGTCACTGAGTGTGTATATATGTCTGTAAGTACATACAGTGGTATGCAAAAGTTTGGGCAGCCTTGTTAATTTTCCTGATTTACCTTTATAAAACATTGATTGTTTGGATAAAAAAATATCAGTT
>JAUBOC010000097.1:1571658-1588494 GCA_032275365.1 Anablepsoides cearensis | reverse complement strand
TTACATCCCTAAGGATGTATAAAAACACTTAGTAAAAAAATCCTGACTGAGTTTATCATAATTCATGCATGAGAGGGTTTTTTTAAAGATGTTGCACAGCAGTTGGGCGTTGATGATGATTGTGTCTGAGTGTCTGCACCACAGGGGGGGTTAGAGGTCAGGATGAGCAGAAACTCTGTGGGACTGGTTACACCAGAGTCGTTCTCAAGGACACGAAGCAGCTTGAATCTTATGAATTTGCTGTGTGATCACTTCATTATTCACAAAGACACATTTCCTCTCAATTGGTGACTGGCCTGTTTTTTATAACTGTGTTATAAACGGTGAACATCAATAATGGAGTTTTATTTTTTTTAAGTTTATTTATTTTTTTGATTGTTTGTTGTGGACGGTTAATCTATTTTGGATGAATTATCTGTTTATGCCAGCTGTAGAATTGTATTTATCCCTGGGGCTCAGAGCAGCAGGTTAATTAAAGCTTATCAATGTTACATTTCTTCCTCCCACCCCTCCACCACCACCACCACCACACTTTATTTGATGAGAACCTCATAGAGGAGGAGCACTGCATTACTGCTACACAGCTCCTCCAGCTGTTTAACGAACTGCAATGTATTTAAACCAGGAAATCGTGAGAGTTTGAGGAACGTCACTACAAAATAAAAGCTAACTTTTTTTAATTTTATGAATAAAATCCTGTGCTCTTATTTGTGCTCCTCATTTATAACAGTTTAATGTAGTTCACACAACATGTACCACTTACTACCTAAACTGTCCAAAAATAAGTTATTCTTCTTGTTTATTTAAACAAGTTTAAGTGTGACGCGTTTTATTTTGAAACCCCCGACAGGAAGCACTTCTGTTAGTTGTAACAGAATTGAATTTCGTTCGCTGTAATCCACCTCGACAGCATGCAAATGACCGAGCAACTCCAGTGCGTCTCAGATTGGTTAACTACACAGAGCGCGTGAGGTGCAGCGCGAGAGCAGGACATTGGGCGTGTGCCTACAGTGGGTTCCTTTTTTTTTTTTTTTTTTTTTTTTTAATTGCTTTATAAACTGAGAATAAGAGGAGGCGACCGTTTCAACCCCCCTCCCTCGAACCGTCAACTTTAAACCCCAATTAAACTGTGCGCAGAGCTGCGCTCAGCATCCCGGGACCCGGGGAGTGAAGCCTGGAAACGAGAAGCCCCGCTTTGGAATAAATTGGCGTCCCGCGCGTGCGTTGGCAGCAATAAGTCCGCTGGACCGGAGGAGGACAAGAAAGAAAAGGCAACGGAGGGGGAGGCTCGAAAAGACTAAGTTTTTTCTCATCTTTTTGCGTTTTCTTTCTTTTCTTTTTCTTTTTTTTTTTAATCGGACCGTAGAGGGACACTCAAGTCGTCTGTTCCCCTGCTTGTTATAATGGACCCAGTATGCTGACATTTGGACTACCCTTCCTCCTTTTCCATCAGCTTTAGTCGGTAAGTCACGAAGCAGAGTTGGAACATGCCCATGCGTGTTTACTTTACTTTTAATGTGGTTATTACTGTTTCACTGAGCTGGATTTTAATGAAGGAACTCAAGGGACCAATATGGGCAGGTTCATATAGTAGCACCTCTTCATTCATCTTTTTAGGTGCTTGAAGTTTTTTTTTTTTTTTTAAGACCTGTTAGTTTTCCCGAGGGAAGGCGGGTGTGCTTCAGCACCTCCAGCACACCTGGCTGTCTGCCACACACAGCTACTGTATTCCCAACATGCCGCGCTGCTTTATTGCGCCGATACACCCGTCTTCTTCTTCTTACACTAAAATATGGTCAAAGTTAACTGGAAGTACTTCTTTTTTTTGTGGGGGTTCAAACCCCAATAAGAACGTCCTGACATTATGAATCCTATTACTCATTTACTACTCACAATTGTTTTCGAATTGAAGCTCTCATCGGTCACAGGTGTTTATTAATTAATACACGTTACGTCACGGCTCAGCTCAGCCAATCAAATCCCCCCCCCCCCCCAGCACTGCTGTATATCACGACTAATTAAGTCCAGCTGCGTTTATTCCCAGTTTAATAAGTCGCACTTTGTCCTCCAAGGCTGTAATATATTTTTTCATCCTTTTTATTAAATGAGTTGATGGCTCTATCTAAATCAAAGTTAATAAGGAAAGGCGCTGTTTAATTAGGTTGTGTGTTGCATAATTGAATCTGGACCCCAATTTTTTGCTTGAATGAATTGACAGTTAATAGCCGAAATGGATTTGGTGTCTGTCACTGTATGGCTTCAATGTATGGTGGGAAAAAAAAGCACATCACAAGTTATTCTGCCTTCACAGCACAGCTCTTCCTGTGTAATCTGTTGTTTGGCCAGATTTTTAATGTGATAGGTATAATTGCTTAGCTTTGTTTAAAAATAATAATAATCATCTCCACAAATCTAGTTCTGCGGTGACAGTAGTACCCAAACTGTTGGCAGTGAAGTTTGTGTTTGACCAGGTGTTGTAATGGGGAACAGTAGCCAAAGGAAACTGGCAGCTCAGTGGTTGAGCTTCAGGCCAGCGGAAGTTTAACACACTTTACAAAACTACATGTTCAGGCAGAGAAATTCTCACTCCACCAAAAAAAAACAAACCCCAAAAAAACAGAGAAAGGAAATCAGCAGGGTGCCCGGGAAAAAAAAGAATGTTGAATCAATAACCAAAATAAATCCAGGCTGCACAGAGGGCCCTACGGAGTTGAACATTCTCTCATCATAATTATTATTTCTCCTGGACTGCAGTGGAGGGCTGCTGCGGGCGCTGGCAGGGAGCTCTGCTGCTCGGTGGGTGTAGTGCTGTTGTTTGACTTTGCAGGGCAAGCCACATCACTTCCAATTCAGAGTGTGGGAGGGGGAAGAAAGGCGACAATTCCCGTGGTAATTGGTGCCCGGGAACCTCGTCTCAGCCGGCCGTACAGGGAACATACACCAGGCAGAGGATGCACGGAGGAAACCCACACTGAAGCAGCAGAGTGCAGAGGTGTTGGTGGCGGCGGGGAGTCTGATCTGTGATCCCATGTCACAGTGAAATGAAACAACCCCCCCCCCTTTTTTTTTATTCTGAAGGCAACAAGGCTCGCTGTCTTGCACTCTCCTCTTTTTCATCATTCTTGACTTTATAGAAATCTCAGTCGGTGACCTTTAAGTGCATGAGAAAAAGGAAGTCCACTATGTTACACTTCTAGACTTTTACATATTAGGACGTAATAAAAACCATCTTTACAGCGTTATAAATAGATTTAAATCCAATCCATCAAGTGTACGAAACCACTCAACATATTCCCCTATGTTATTATTCATTAAAGGAAAATGAGGCCTAAATTGCTGCTTCAAATAAGATTTAAGAAGAAAAGTAGCAGCTCTGTGCCTCATTTACCAGGAATGTTAAGATTAAATGTTAAGATTCATGACAGGACAATTAGAAAAAGTCTAAAGAAGTATGGCTTGTTAGGAAAGGTTGCAAAAATGAAGCATTTTCTGTTGAAAAAGGAAAACACGACAGAACAACTTAAGTGTGTAAAATTACATTTGAATGAACCCCAGGACTTTTATAACAATGCTCTTTGGAGAGATGAGACCAAAGTAGAGTCCACAGTGCCATGTTTGGAGAAAACCAAATACTTCATCCCACCTGTCAAGCACGGTGGTGGAGGGCTGATGGTTTGGGCACCCTGAAGTCATTGAGTCAACCATGAGCTCTTATGTATGTAAACCAAAAGATACTAGAGTCAAATGTGAGGCCATCTGTCTGATAGCTTAAAGGGAGGGTATTATGCAAAATTTAATTTTCGGAGCTTTAACGGGGGCCAATTATGCTAAATTAATTTTTTTACATGTTTTTATACTTCGGTTTGGGTCTGTACTGCTTCTAAAAACAGTCCAAGTTCCAAAAAAAAAAAAAATTTTTTGAAATCTCATTATCTGAAAATTATTTTGTGTTTTAAATCTAATGACCATGTTTTGTACACAGATGTACCCCAAATCCAAGGAACCATAAATGGTCTGCTTTAAATCATGTTATAACTTTGTTTCCTCGTCAAAAACATACACAGACTGTTGCTTTGACTCATTCATGCATGTTTGAGAAATCCTTATGATAGCCATTTGGAGCTGCCTTAACGCTTGCTGGTACAAAGCACCATATATTTACCCAAAGCTCCTCCCTGAAACTCAGTCAGCAGCCAAGCTCCTGCTCCACAGACCACCCCTCCCCTGTGCCTCCCCAACGCCGCTCCACCAGACTAGAAAAATCATATCTTAAAAATTGTGAATGTTCATGATAGTTTTTTTTTTAATAAACAATAGTTCAATATTAACATATGTATGAGAGGATGACTGGGACATATATTACCAAGCTGAAACATTTTGTAAGAGCTTCTGTACTCGCTCTGGTCCTTCAGAAAATGTACTTTCTGAGTCCAATGTGGGATTATTTGAGTAAGATTCAACTGTATCCTGAGTTGCCATTTTCCAAAACAGATATCATTTAATGTTGATTTTTTTTTAGAACAAAATATAACACTCCTACAAAAGGTTTCAAACTTCCTGTTAAGCATTGTTGTGAAGATGTGCTGAAGTGGGAGTGTCAGAAACGGTTGGTGGTTCTTAAAAAGACCAAGAGGCCAATGTCAAGGTGTTTATATAGGGTATGATATGAAGTCAAATTTATTTTTGTATATACAGTTTTTTTCATAACAACTGAAGGTAACATAGTTACTTGATTGAAGAATAGAATTGAACTATCTGCTTGGAAAATACGTAATATAAGCTTGATCAAAGATAAATCATACAATAAGACAATGATCCAAAATACAGCTGCAGTTTTTCAAAAGAATGGCCCAAAACAAAAAACAAAAAAGTTAAGTTAAAATCAAGCTCTTAACTTGACTGATCTTAGGAGCTAAACATCAATGAACGTTTACACACCTCAATGAATTGAAACAATGATGCAAACGAGTGGTGCACAATTACTGCATGTCGACTCAAGCAACTGATAGTTATATAAAAAAATGATGGCTTCTAGTTATTGCTGCTGAAGGAGGTTCTGTAAACTGTTCAATCATGAGGTTTATTTAATTTTCCCTCAGCACTTATTATTTTTTTTTTATTTTGCTGTTTTTTTTTTTTTTTGGTTTCATAAATAAAGACAAAATGGAATCTATTGTGTAACACTTGAAGTCAGATTTGAATAATTTGAGAATCCTATAAAAACCAGATCACTTCTGTTATGCCCTGACGTAGAAAACCCTGGAACTAAACGAGGGTGGGCTTTCTCTTTCCACTGACTGCATGGACAGGAGTGCAGGGGCTTTTAACGCAGGTTGTTTGTCAGTTTTACTTTATATAAACCTTAAAAGTTGGTTTAAATTGAAGTCAACGACCAGGTCTTGTGAAATGTACCTCCTTTCTGTGCATCTGTGAAACGAGGCACACTGTATCATTAAAAGTAGCTCTTCCCTGTTAGGGCTTAGTCACCCTGTGGTTGTATTACTGTTGTCCAAGAGTGTGTTATATCAAACACCTGCGAGAAAATAGCCCCTTTCACCAGCAGCGCTTCTCGCTATAAACCTCTCTTTTAAAAGGAATATGGGAGGCCGGAGCTCCAGGCCAGTCATCTTTTATTGGAGTCTGGTGAGTCAATAGAGTCCACACAGGGCTCCTCATTATGGGTTTTCCACTTGGGGCACTCAGTCCAAACGTCCAAATATAGGATTCATCCATCCATCCAACCATTTTCTTTCTTGCTTTTTCCTTTCTGGGTCGCAGGGGAGCTGGTGCCTATCTCTAGCAGACACTGTGCAAGAGGTGGGGGACACCCTAGACAGGTGGCAAGTCCATCATAGGGACACATAGAGACAAATAACCATTCATGCTCTAACTCACACCTAGGGACCATTTAAAGTTACCGACTAAAATTAACCCAACTAAACTGCGATGAAGCAATATTGAGTGTTCCTTTTATTTTTAAAAGGAGGCACCTAAATAGCAGCAGACAATCATCACAGGTGTTCTGTCTGCGATGCTTGTGAGTATTAAAAGAACAATGCTGGAAGTGAAAGTAGCTCATGCAGCACAAGGAGATATTTAGGACAACACCTGACTGCCTTTGTTTGAAACGCGACGGTCTGCTCTGTGGCGCAATCCACGCTTCATATGAAGCATGTATTGTCTGTAAATGCTGCTGCTATGATTCCACGAATCTGATCAGAATCTCATCCCTGTCATCTATAAATAGAATCAGGACAGATGCTTTAAAGACAGTTTAAAAAAAAAAAACCCAGTAAGTCTCTAACATGAACTTTGAATGCTGTCCAGCAGCTTTAATTACCCTCTGTAGCATTCCTACTTAATTGGTCTTCAGAGGTCTTGTTCAGACGGATGGTTTGGGTCAACTTAAGCCTCCATACTTGTTAAGTCATCAAGCACTCAATTAAGTCAGCCACAGTATCAGAGCTGAGAAAAAAAAGAAAAGAACGACAAGCAGGTGCAATGTATTTAATTTAAAACTAGACTCCTTTTATGTTGTCTTCTAACCTAAAGGTTCTTGAAAAACTGAAAATGATAGCTCAGATTGTTTGAAGTGGAACTATGTGTGAAGGTCATAAAAATTTAAATTGTTTAGTTCATTTTTGGAGGGATGTTGTGCCAAATAGCTATTGGCACTTTACACCATATCAGCTGTTCCATCACTCTGTAAGATAACATAGGAATGAAGAAACTTTGATAGAACACCATATAAGGAAAAAAAATACTTTCACAACTTAGTGCACAATTTAGTTTGTTATGGTTTCCTTGGCTGAACAAAGTTCATGTTCCTGCATAAAATATAGGTGTGCTAAAGTGACTAAATGTATAAGCATGATCAGGGATGTTAGTCAAAACGTTTACTCAATTCATGGCAGGGCAAAAAAATAAAAATGTTAATTTGTGCTGGCAATTTAGATTGTGCCTCTTGGCCTAGCAGGGTAAAGCTGTGAGTTTTCCCGTGTTTCCCACTTTTTCTTCTTGATAAAGGGCTATTTAAGTTCAGGCCATTTATCATTTCTTTTGTGTTTTTAATGTTAGCATTTATGCCAATTAAATAAAAATATATTTATTTAAATTATAACAGGTCATGTTTTAACGAGACAAAATATATAGATATCAGTGTTTTTTAAGTAGTTATGACTGTAATTATTATGCAGCCTCACCATCCATAGCTTTAAAAATCCCAATTAGGCCTATTTTGTTCAATTAACAACACCTCAGAATATCTGAACTATGTTTTTAAGTATCAAAATATTTGTGGAATTCTCAGCAGTGTTGAATAGAGCTATTTCTAGTCTTCCAGGATTTTTTTTTTCATTTATTTATTTATTTTTCCTCACTCATCTGCCTCCATCTGCTCACTGTTAAAATCTGCTGCGTCTCTGAATGGCTGTTCCGGTCAGTCTCGCTATTTCCCCTGCCGCAGACTGGATTTCCTTTTAATTCTGATAATCAGTCTGCTCTGAGCGTCACATGGGTGGAGTTTTAGTCCCGTTGGCGCTGCATCATAAAGCATCTTGCACGGTTCTCTGTGTGATGCAGGAATGGATTATGGGTTTAAGGTCATATCTGTACAAGATAGGCCTGTCTAATCAATAAAACCAACACCTAAGATGCTTATCTTTTGGCCTCTATTACATTTTTTAAGCACAAAACACGAGGACAATCAGTGTTTTTTTTTTGTGTGTGTGTGGTGGAGAAGCTGGAATTTACCCACAAGGCTTAAAGCTTAACTTTAATTTTTTAAACATGTAAAGGCTTAACTGCCACAAAACGTCTCAGCGCCTTATGAGAACAATAGTCTAGACTTTGGCAGTTTGACAATCAGCAAAACATAAAACAAACAGATGTGACTGCCTGTGGCCCATGGTTTATTTTTAGAGCTTTTTAACTAATTGTCACTCTTAACAGCTCACATTAAGTTCTTAACTTCTTATTATGAAGGCCACCAGTAGGTCGACTTTCTAAAAGTTTGTTCAATTAGTCAACATAGCAGGGTTCTGTTGAAGAGCTGTGAGCTAACACTTTGGTACAATTAGCACCTGCTGATTTAAAGACGCTACAAAAGAAGTACCTGATGGTTTAACATGTCATAAGAACACTACACTTTAACTATGTGTGAGTTTAATTCGAGATGCTGCAGCCACAATGGGTGTTGTGCCATAAAATGCACTCCTGCTTGGAAAAGCTTTGCAGTATTTGTGGAAACTTGGCGTACCGCTGCCACTTTGATTAGTGTTGGCAGCATTTACTACAAGGTGCTGGTGGGAAAAAAAGGAGTAATTTTTTAAATGATAAAAATATTAGGAAAAGTGGCTCCTTTGAAATTGTGTCTTTTAGAAACCAGGTCTATCTTTGTTTTGTGGGTAAATAAAATATAAGTATTGAAGTGTAGCTCCACAAAAACTAAAATATTGAGCACCCGTCTAGACTGTTGCTACCAGGTTATTAGTGCCCCTTAAAGAAAGAAAAAAACATGTTTGTTCTGACTTTCTTACACAGCTGCTAATTTTATTGAGTTTTCTGAACAATTTCATCTCCAGCTGGTAAGTCCTGTTGGTGACTCACTGCAGAACAGAAAAGTGTTGCTGTTTAAACGCGACAGCAAAGGAGATGACACAGATACATACATCTGTTGGGCGCAGATGGGTCTCCGTACAAAAACGCACCTTGATGCCACTGCGCGCTGGTGTAATGTGCATGCTCATTTCTGGAGAACTAATTACTGCGCATTAGTTAAACAGACCATTTGAAATGCAAGCCTGCTAAATCACACTTGCCAGGGGAGGCGAGCCATCTCCCTCCCTTCGTTATGCAGAGACCTTGTGCTTCTATTATTAGTTCTACCATGCATATGTTCTCTATTAGAAATGAAAGCCCACCAGTAGAGGACAGTAAGTCAGGAGACTTTATAGCTTACAAGGCACTGAAGCTGGACTAGTTTATTCTTACATAGCTGTGTTGGCATATTGTGTTTATGTATTGCTATATAATCAGCTGTCAGAACTACACAACTACATGGTAGAATTTCAAAAATAAATGAGCCATTATAGTTGCTTCTGAAAATGCAGTTGACTTTTCTTTATAAATACGTTGGTTCTTATACCAACCAAAATTAGCTTTGTAGAGTAGTTCCTAGGACGAATTCATTCATTCTAAATTTACAAATATATTTTTTTCTTGCTATAAAAATGTATGTTGGTATGCAATCCATTTTAGACAGTTAAGACAGGTGGGCATCTTAAATGATGGAAGGGGCCGTAATGTTTTGTTTACACTACTAGAGGGCCACACAGTGCTGCACACTTACCCAAATGTAATAAAACTGATATATTAAAAATGTTTGTGCACATACAATGAAGCAACTTAACATATTCCATCATCAAATCCATGCATATAACAGTTGTACTCTTGTTTTACAAATATGAATACAAAATATTTGAAACAAACAAAACAAACACTTGAGCGAGTTGAAGTGCAGACTCCAACGTCACCAAATGTGGCCGGCAGGCCACCAGTTTCCCATTCCTGCTGTGTATGGACTGTAAAACTAGTTATCAAACATTCATCAGAATTTGCAAATAACATTGTATAGATCTACAAAAAAAAGACCTCACAGAAGCTGGCAGTCTTGTCACCTGAATTATTATAGATTATTTTAATCAAAATAACTGCAGGTTGGCTGACATTAAATGAACTGAAGTCATCAAAGTTCTAGGTGATGGAGAATTTAAGAAAAGAAAAGAAGAAAAAGCAAAGACCGTTAAGCATTATCAGCAAAACCGCGACGTGATATAAGTTAGACTTATGACCTTCACTGTCAAACGCTATTATTGATAACAAGCCTTTCATATTCACCTCACCCTACAGAAATATGCTTCAGCTTTATAAGCTGCTTGTGGCTCCAGCTTGCAACACTTACTTTGACAGAGACGAGCACAAAACATGATTCAGCTGAGTTCATTTTCCTTAAAAGTAATGCACTGAACTGTCGACAGGATCGCGTGCCGCAGCACTGTACAGCATGACCACAGCTCCATTTGGGTCATCATTATCTGCACACTGTGGGTATT
The DNA here is from genome assembly GCA_032275365.1 of Anablepsoides cearensis. Classification (NCBI taxonomy): domain Eukaryota; kingdom Metazoa; phylum Chordata; class Actinopteri; order Cyprinodontiformes; family Rivulidae; genus Anablepsoides; species Anablepsoides cearensis. The sequence continues at coordinate 1,578,382 of JAUBOC010000097.1, read as the reverse complement.
AGTTCACTGCTAAACTCTGACAAATGTTCAGATGATAAAAATATGTTTGCCTGCAGGGCTCTGACCATCATGTGCGCGAAGCGTGCAAAATCAATGAGTACCACAGGCGGATTTTCTCTTTGGTATGGATAGTGATTGTCACTGTCATTCAGCAGTTTGTCAGACTGTTGGAATGTCTAATACATGCTAAAAATAGAACAAAATTACACACTGAAACCAGTTAAAAAAAGCTGTGTTTTCTTAATATGTATTGAAACATTAGTTTTATTAAGCCTGATTATGCAGATGCAAAATGTAATCAAAAGAGAAAAAAGGAAGTTTAGGTTTACAAGGTGATTGGCCTACTTTTCACGCACCAATGGTCCAGATCTTTTAAAATGGGGTTCTATGAAAAGGTTAATCTATGTGTTACAGACATCTCTGTGAAATAAAAGGTGTTGAGCTTAAATCAGACAAGACTGATTAGATTTGATTGTGGCTTACACTATTACCTCACAGCAAAAAGGTTCTAGGTCGAAGCCCTGGGATGGACCTGATATTTCTGTGTGGATTTTGCATGTTCTCTTCTTGTTTGCGTGAGCTTTTCACAGGGTACTCAGATTTCCACCTGTAGTCCAAAAACATGCATGTTAGCCTGCTTCCTGCCCCCGTTCTTCCTTGCCTGGTTAAATAAAGGTTATTTGAGAAAGTAAATGGAAAAAATTAAATATTTCACTGGGAATAAACAGCATAAACTCCCAGGTAAAATTGGGCCAGAAATCACTTAGTTTGTATACATAAGCAAGAACGTAGCACTAGCACTCTAAAATAATTCAAATAAACTATGACGGGTTTGAGATGGATGGCAGATACCCCATGACAACTCTGACCATTTTCGGAGAATTTTTTTAACAAATTTTTTAAACATTCAAAATTTCGGTGAAACAGTGGGAACCCAATGAGACACTAGCTTACCAGCTAACAGAGTAATCCAAATCAGAGTGGATCGCTACAGTTTTAAAATTTAAATCACAAAAGATTTAAGCATTTTGTACAAACTCTATTTTAATCTGCATGTACATTTAGATAAAATCTTTAGTATAAGTGCAAATAGTAGCACCAACAAGCTGTAGCACTTCCTATGGAGTCTGAAGCACATCTAACAGAAATATTTTTATTTCTGCTGGAATAATTACATTATGGACTGTGTCAATTCAGGGAATGCAGCCTTTGTAGACCGGCGGACCACATCGGATACCCTACATGGGCTGTAGGCTGCCCGTATTGGCTGAACAGCTGTGAAATAAAACGGTCTACTTTACGGGAATGTATGTTTGCTTTATTATGCGCTGCCCCATTACCAAGATGTTACATTTTATATTCCATGCCTTCAATTGGCTTTTCACTTGATAACTTCACAAAGTTCAGTATTATAAAAAAATTGTTTCACATAAAAAATAATAAAAAAACACATTAATAATTTGAAACCTGAGATTGGCTGCGTAGGATCCTCAGATGCAGCCTACATTTTTGGGGTTTGTTGGCTGCATTCGTCAGCCGCATGAGATGGAGCCTGCAAATTGGGACAGCCTATGGCGCAGAGCAGTGATATAAGTAAATGTGCCCTGCATGGCCTGCAACCCCTGAATTGAGACATGGCCTATATATAAGTGATAGTGATGTAAATATTTAGAAATGAAAAATGCATTTATAGCAAACCTTCTAATCTTGGCCCCTTTTGGAATCGATGGTTGTAGAGATAAGAGATAAACAAAAGCACTTTTCGAATTCCTTGGTATTCATTTGATTTTTCTTTCAACATTTAATGTGTATCACGTCAAGAAGTCAGAGTAAAACAAAAGATAGCTTTTGTGGTGTCATTATTTTATTTCCAAATTTGCACACTTTAACTAGACACTGAATATTGGACAATCACAGGCAATCCCTTGCAGTTGTCTGGCCGGTTTGGTCGGAAACAATTTATTTGTCAAAACTGAGGTCATTCAAAGAGCTACCTACGATAAGTGAGTCATTAATTTTTGATGAGCCTTTCACAGAAGTCCACTTCCAAAAAATCTAAACTATTGCTTTTGTGTCTGCTTTGCTGAAGTGTTCATCAGCAGAAAACAGAATCATTAGCAGCCGCAGAACTTGGCTGTTTTTAAACCCGAGCTCTACCTTTTGAAGTAGATCCCATCTTTAGACAGTTGTATTCACTAATCATCAGTGGCCATATTCTACTGGGGACTGTGCAAAAAACAATAGCCCATCAATTCTCTGTAGTGGTGAATAAATATGTGTGTTCATGACAGCTGTGTATCTTCTTGCTACAATCATAGTGTCTTGATATTCTTCTGAAAAGGCGCTGCTCTCATGATATAATGGGGCGTCTCACTGCACTGAAATGATACAGTTTAAAGCTGGCTCAAATGAAGTGTGAGAAGGCTTTTATTGGTTTGTAAGTGGCCAAACCCTATTGCCTGTGCTACAGCAGCTGTACAGGCTGAGTGTGTGATAGATATTCTGAAGATCTTCCCATCTTTGTGCCCACCTCTGGTCTGTGCTGCTTTTGATTTTTGAATGAGGTGGCCTCCTGTACGAAGAGAGATCTTCACTGTATACCTAATTGAATTGTCTGAACAGCAAGAGACGCGCATTTGAATCTGTACACGGGAGTGCAATTGAAGACCGGTACCGGAAGAAATGTTTCATCTCCTCCGCCCGTCACACCAAATTCCATGCAACATTGATTGCCTGAAAAATGGATCCTTTAGAGAAGTCTGTTTGAAATACAGAAGATGGAGTGTGGCCAGCTCCCATCCCTCCCCTCATCAGCACTGATAACATATGTTAATAGTTTTTTTGTATATCATCTTGTATTGTTCTGCCAGGCATCAGGTGACATTGTTGAGAGCTTTGGACACCGTGACCACCATCTGACTCCTGAACAAATAGATAAATGATCACGAATAAAATGGCCTCACTAAAAATCTGTTCTGGAGGCTAGTTTCACAGTTAATGTGTGAAGGCTTTTCTCTAAACAAGCCATATTTAATAAGTTTAACAAATTACAGTTTTAGTTTTTCCATCCATAAATATTAGTTAATCTGACAAACAATCACATCTCTCAATTTTCTGCCTGTGATTGATGGGATTTCTGGAAGTTTTTTTTTGTTTTTTAAAAGCAAATGTTTTTAAACATCCCTCTTGTTTTTTGGAAGTAATTTTTGACAAAATACAGGCTTGGAAAAAGGGATTAGTGGTACGCTGTGATGATCTATCATAGCGATCTTCTATTGGTGAACTGCGGTCCAGAGCCAAACCACAATGAAGTCTTATCTGGACACACATTGCCATACAATATAAAACAATACTAACTAGGGCTGCCACAAATGATTATTTTAATAATCGATTAGTCACAGATTATTTTTTTTGATTAGTGGACTAATCAGATCAAACGTTAATTGAATATAAAACATATAGCTTATCGCACCAGAATGCAGCTGCTATTATAACCATTGTTAGATTTTAGCTATACGCTAACTAAAAATAATTGCAGTGGAAGGCACGTTCTGCTTTGCAGATATTGCATTGCACAGGTTTCTCTTTCATTTTCTTAAAATGATCCCACACTTTTGAACTCTGTTGTCAGGTAGCCATGATACCAGAGCCTGTCTGTATAATGTCTTGTGACGTCCACAGCCTGCCCCTGTTACCACTACTGTGCATGTGTGTCAAGGACAGAAAGACAGACGCTGCAGTGGAAGGTGTCAAAGCAGTTTGGAGAGAAAAACAAAGTAAAAAAAAAAACAAAACAATTAATCGACTACTAAATTAGTCGTCTACTATTGTAATAATCGATTAGTCATCGATTAATCGACTAATCGTGGCAGCCCTAATACTAACCTATATTTTCTTGCATTTACACTATTTAATTTTAAGCTTTGTGGCTATTCTGACTTTTTTGTAATAAGCCAAAGAAAGCAATATTGTGAGTGAAAATCATCATGGCTGTTAGACTCAATTATAATCTATTCACTCCAACTACAGAAACAAATATAAACAATATAAACAATATATTATAAAATTCCTGTTGTCCCAATCTTCCATCCTGAGCAACATGTTGGCGACAGTGAAAAGGAACAACTCCCTTTGAACAGGAAGGAACCTCCAGCTGAACCAGGTTCTAAACAAGCGGCCATCAACCTTAGCTGATTTAGGGTTTAGAGAAAGAGACACAAACAAAGGCAGACGTGTTGAGTCAGGAGCATGTAGTTTCTGTGGGAAGACAAGCAGAGAATACAAAATTAGTGACACCAATAATTTGTAAAGATTTTAAAGACAAGCAGCCAAGTGAAAAATATGCTCATAGTGACATAGCAAAAGGACTCCTGCATCAGTATTTTGGCTTAGCTGAAGCCTTTTAGAGAGTCTTTTGAAAGGCAGATGATAAAGAATACCTTTCTATTATGTGTTCAAACCTATTACTATTACTGTTACTTATTTTATTTAACATCAGTTTTATACCAGCTCCCCCACAACCCTGCAGAGAAAAGTTATTAAAGAAAATGGATGGATCAATTTTTATTTGTATTCTGTTTGACTATACTTTTTTTAGGACCCATGCTTGAAATTCTTCTCCTTATTCAGACCACTGAATATTAATTCAAGCCCACTGATGTAGCGCACCCAATTCTACATGATTTATTACAACAGCCGATAAAGGTTACAGGAAATACCTTCAACTTTCTTATTCTGTTCGAACTAATGCTGATTTTGTAAATGATCACTAATTTGTTTGAGTCTGTAGGATCCCCCCCCCCCCCGTTATGGTGCATCACTCATATTGCTTCTCAGGGCAACTCAGAGCACAGACCCATCCCCGGAGGCAAGAACGTGCTGCTAATTACTCTGGTGTGTTTCATCTGAAGTTGTGGTGGATTCCTTGTGGAATGGGGGCAGAGAAGGGAGGTCTGGAGAGATCATTAGTACATTCAGTTAGACCGAACACTATATGGTGCACTGCAGGGCGAGAATTCAATAATATTTATAGTGATTTATTTTATTTTGATAAGAACTTTGCATTAAAGTGACACTATTTGGAAGTCATTGGAAGCAAGTGTAGATCTTTCATGACTGGAATTCTGAGCATGACCTTGCATTTTACATGTGAATAGTGATGACTTGGTTTTAATTTAAAATTTTGATTCAGTAGCACAAGATTAGATTTAGGCTGGTGTGGGTGAAGTGGGTGTAAGAGAACATAAACTATCTTACATTTAGCCTTAAATTAGCCTGGGATCCAACAACCCACAACCCGTCTAAGCTCAAAGATGAACACACCCACACCTCGTCGAGTTTCAGCTGGGAGGAACTTTTGTTTTTCTCCTCCGACTTGAAGGTTCAGTATCACCAACTCATTGTGAGTCACAGGACTGCTTCTCTGACAAACAAGGCTCACCCAGTCCTGCTAACATAAAGGCCCAGCAGTAGGAATTCACATTTCCCCCCAACCCTGTTTCACGCTATAATTTTAGCCTAAGATCATTGTTGATCAGTTCTGGCCATTTCTGTCAACCTTCCAAATAACTTTATGAGCATTCTCTTATATTATTGTAAGATGTCATTCTCAGAATATGTACTGTGAATAACTCTCAGGCACGACCACATCAAATTTCACCTCAAGATCTGTAAAAATGAGTTCCAGCCATTTTCGTGGCTTTAAATGTCAGTTGAATCTGGCAGCCGTTTTGAATTGGTTGAAAGATAATCAATTCTCAATGGACAGTGATTAAACATTCTCTTCATATTTATAACATTTTCATACTAGACACACAGAGACATGGACAGCAGCTGTATTGTCTGCCTTTGCCTTTTGGTGGTGGGCGATAATGAATCTTTCCAAAAAGCTAATCAAAGTCAAAAGCACAAAGCGCTGTCATCTTTCTACATCTTAGCCTTTTGAAGAAGTCTGTTAGTTACCAGGTTATATCCAGTTCATCCTTGATCTCAGGAAAATGTCTACACTTCTCTACCAGTCCACAGAGAGTCTTAGCCTTTGATCTGTTTTGATGTTAGTCAACTTAGTTTATTGGATTTAGAAATGATGTTGATATTGCTTATCATTAAAATCACTTCGGAATATTCCTCATGACATGTGGTAGAAACTCTGCTTGCACACAGTGTTGGGGTTTTCTTCTTCGAAGCTTGTTTTCAGCGGAAAGGGCTATCTGTGTGTTCCTCTGGACTGATTGGTTCAGGCTGGCTTTGAGTCTGCAGGTTAACTGTGAAGGCTCCTCATCAGTCATTCACAATGCCTGCCTTAAATGTTGCATTGACACAACCGGAGTGACTTTTACATTGCATTACTCACACCGAGAAGGTCTGAAGTCCGATGAGTCAGCACATATAAAAGGGCAAAGAAATCAGTCAAATGCAAGTCATTTTTGTAAAATGTAGCACTATCCCCATGGTGAGTCAGTGAAAAGACACATTCTCACTCTCATTTCTTCACATACGGGGAATGTATCTGTTCCAACACATCAAGCTGATAATGTTACAAGGAAAAATTTAATACTAGGTCTCATCTTTACAGGATTTAAAATCTGGTAAAGGAGATGGTGTTTTTATTGGTCTTTACTGCCAAAAGGCAAACAATAATGTTCTTGTTTGTGTGTGTGTGTGTGTGTGGGTGTGTGTGTGTGTGTGTGTGTGTGTGTGTGTGTGTGTGTGTGTGTGTGTGTGT
>JAUBOC010000097.1:1529070-1540466 GCA_032275365.1 Anablepsoides cearensis | reverse complement strand
CTCTGCCGCCTTTCATTTCATTTTATTTGTATTTCTTTTTCTTATTGTACATGGAATCATTTGTCTTTTTTTAAGAAATGAATAAATTTGTAAAATAAAAAATAAAAAAAATATTGGCTTAAGCCTTCGGTCTAAAATGTAGAACATTGTCAACATTTAAAAAAAATAAAATAAACTCTGAAAACTAATAACTCTCTGCAATCCTAGCTCTTTGTTTAGTTGTGAGCAATGCAATGTTTCTTATTTAAGACCATTCTGTAATACAATATAACTTTATTTTCCATTAGGCTTTATCCCTCTGGCTTAAAGCCTGAGTGATTAAGGGTTAGGCTCCTATGGGTCCAGTTTGTTGAGCAGGTTCATGCATTCACCCTAAAAAAGTCCATGGGTTGGACTGAAACCTGCCTCTGATTGCCATGAGAACGTCAGCTTTGTATGCGAAGGGTGTCGGCTTTACCAGGTGAGCTTTCAAAAGTGCTGCTCAGCAGGTTTTTTTCTGATCTTTTTTAATCCAAATTCACCCATTAAGCAAACTTCAAGTTTGAATGCACTTTCTGTGTAACAATAGGGGTGTCATCAATCCAGCAACGTTTTTTTTTTTTAAATAAAACTATGATCTACTGCATGTTTTACATTCATAAATGTGAAATGTGACACCCTCGATGTGAACCCCCCCCCCCCCCAAAAAAAAAGTGTAGCCTTTTTTGTTTTTGATGGATTATTTCAAGACAGAGGCTTTCATTCGTTCCATCCTGTAGGTCACAGGTAGATGACAGCAAGTGGAGCAGAACGTAATGCGGCACTGATATGAAGACACTCAACTGTGGCACAATGAAATAGCGATTAAACAAACGCTGACAAAAACTCAAATTAAGGCCTCCGTGTTTACTGTGATGGATTACCTCATCCTAGCTGTGGCAGTTCTCAACTTGTTTCAAGTACAGGGCTGAGTGGCAGCGAATAGCCTATTCTGAATGGATTAAAAAAAAACTCACACAACTCCTTACTTGGAGAACAATCCCTTAAACCCTCAAACCCTATGATTGATTCTATTTTATGGATCTCTCAGAGGCTTCAAAGCACAAACAGAAAGTAAAAAAACAAACTACAGTATATACTGTATCAAAATAAGGCAGGCAGATTTGGTGGGATCTATCAAATCTCAACAACGTTCTGAAAGATTAACCTAAAAAGGGATAATCTGTAGTGATGAGATGTATAGCAGTTTGGGGAATATCAGCCTTTGAATCAAGACATCATGCAGTATTACAATGTTTTTTTCTTCTAGGGGATTGTCACATACATGCACGCATCCTTCTGGCTTATAAGGAGATTAGTCTTGTTCTCCAGATTTATCTCAACGAGCTCTGAAGCACCCAGCATGGACTTTCTGAGCACATAATTTGTCCTTCTGCTTCTTTACCCCATCAGCTGACAGCTTTCTGAGAGGTCTGAGTGAGTCCTCAAGAAAGTTCTTGACTTCATCAAGATCTGCTGATACAGCAGCTTGACAGGAGAACATTCAGGGGGATTTTAAATCTCATTCTCTCTCTCTGAGTTCGATATTTTTCAGCATGTCTTTACTTCAAAATCTACTTAGCTTCACAACGGCTACTAAATTATTCAACAATTAATTACACAAATAATAAAACTGTTATTCAAAATATAATTATACTTCCAGTTTATATTGCTTTACAGTTAATGCCAAAAATGGATTTGTTCATTATCTCAAAAGGATCATTTCAAGTTCAAGAATCTTTATTATACCCAAGGGGTAATTTGATGCTCAGTCAGTAGACATAATAAAACAAAAAAGTCATACTAGAGAAGATATAAAAACACTAAATTAACAGTACAAAAAGAAAAACACTTATATTTGTTTAGAAGTCTGATTACTGCAGGGTTAAGTGAGTTTTTTAGTCTATTAGTTCTACATGTGGGCAACAGATGACCCGTGTCCGGACAGAAGCAACCTGAACTCACCGTCGAGTGGGTGATCAGGGTCTGCCAGAATCTGTCTAGACTGTTTCACTGACCTGGCCTTGTTTCTGTTTTTTACATGCTGAAATTCCAAATCAGCAGAAGGTAAAAGTTAGAAGAGACTCAAAAAAGCATAAATAAAACATTCTCATAAAAGTAGTCAATATTAAACCTACAGAGCTTCCAAAAAAAAAAATAATAACAATACATTCTCTCTTCTTACAAAGTGAGTTCACATGAGGCTCAAAAGGCAGTTGAACTTTTAGCTTTATGACAACTAGTTTGGCCATTTTGAAGTTGTGTTCTTTCAAATAGTTATCAAGAGTTTGTCAATAATCACGTAATCCGACACAGAGAACAGTATGCAGAGGAAGTCCCCCTACAGAAGTCAGGCTAAATGTACATATGTACAGAAATGACCACTTTGCTGCTGTCTTTAGTCACTCTCATCTACATGTTTAATTACTTCTATCTATCAATAACATGTTTTCTTTGTCTCTCTTCCAGAATAATATACACCTGGACCAGTCCTATGTTTTTCTGTGTCTCTTTCTTGTCCCTCAAACCCAGCTGGTCGAGGCAGATGGACCCCTGTCCTGAGCCTGGTTCTGCTGGAGGTTTCTTCTTGTTAAAAGGGAATTTTTCCTCTCCACTGTTGCCATTGTGCTGCTCAGGATGGGGGACTGTGATGAAATGAAGCTTCTTTAGATTTACCATTATTTTGTGTACAGTGACCTGAGACAACGTTTGTTATGACTCGGTGCTATATAAATAAGTTGAATTGAATTAAATGTGTGTTCCATTTTTACCATGAGTTAAAAAAACTGGAACATCCTGATAAAGGTTGAATATCTGGCTTAGAAAGTCTGAGAGTCTTGATAAGCCCCAACTTCAAAATCCAATCAGGCTGACTCGTGAAACAAAGGAGTTGAAACAATGTTTTAAGGTTCAGAACAGTGGCACCATTCTAGCTACCAGTTAGTCTGACTTCTATGAGAACTTCTTCTTTATAACTAGAGTCATTGACTGATAAGGTACAAAACTGTTAACAATTGAACAAGACTTAATTTCAAAATGGCCAAACTATACCAGACAATTAAAAAAATAGAACCAAATCACATTTTTAGCCCATAGTGTGTTTTCATTTGTTTAATCTTTCAGTTAAAAAAGTTAACCCTAACCATCACAAAAACTAAGTGATGTGTTTCCTATGTTTAAAATATTTTGTGCACATACTTCCTCACTCGTTTTTTTTTTTTTTTTTTTTTGGTTTCTGTTATGGGCTTTTATCTGGTTCAGTTTCTCCTTGTGTCCTATCTTTTTTTGTTTATTTCCTCCACCTGTGCCCTGTTCCCTTTCCCAGGTGTTTCCGGTTCCCAATTAACCCTATTTAGCCTCACTTGTGTTGGTGCATTGTACGTTAGACCTTGCTCCAGCTCTCTGTGCTTCATCTTTGTGCTTCTGAGTGCATCCCTCTCTTTTTTCCAGGCAGTGAGTAAAACCAGAAGTCTCTTTTTGTTTTAACAAACAGTTGTTATTCTTTTCAATTTGTGTCCTGTTTGCTCCTTAGTCGCCATCCCAGCCTTCCACACCAAATCTAACACAAAATACCTGAATATTGGCTGGTGGAACAATCAGTGACAAAAGTTTGGTCTTGAACTCTATTTAAAGTCAGAAGGGGTTTGTTGTTGATTCAAAAGCCTCTTAATCCAACAAAGTATTTTCTACATTTATTTAGGTTTAAAACTTTCATCTTAAACTTCTTGTGCTTCTGCTGTTCATTGCTTTTTTGGTTAATGCGATAAAAACAACTTAGCTCTGGTTTGAAAAAAAGGTTGCTTTCATCACACAAGACACATTCATAACAAACTGCTTAAAAACAAATCTAATTTTGCCTTGTGGGCTTTGCTATTTTGGCCCATTTTTTTCTGTAAGACCAGACGGCTTTCAGAGGTGATTGGTTTGAGAACACAAATATCTCCAGCAGACACTGAGCTGACTTTACCCAGCCACGATTAGGTCAGGAAAATGCCTGAATGAGCTCTTCTGTGAACAGAGCAGGTAATTCTCTGGAGATAGGAGTGAGTGTGCATGCTGATAACACAAAACAATATGGATAAATAAGGAGCCCAATGCACCATTCTCAGTAAACAAAAGCCCAGGTTTCCTGCATTGTACCATTTGCATCACTCTGTCTGTTTGGTTTTCACAGGCACCTTTCTGGAGTCCTTCCTGTTTTTAGAACCAATGGCATGTAGAGAAACTTCATTTTTGTGCATGTCTGAACAGGACTGATCTGTGGACAGAGTCTGCACCATAGAGGATCATTGAAGTTTATGTGAAAACATCTAAATCCAACCACCAGCAGTGACTTGTTTTGGTGAAAATGACTTCTGCTTCTCATTTGCTCTGTAACGATGGTAAACATGATGTCCTATTTATGACATTATGAAGTCCATTTTGGAAATGGTGTTCCTATTTACTGTAGAATAGAATCAAAGCTCATTATTAACATGCCCACTGCCCCATGAACATGCATGGTTATGTTAGATCTGCTTCTCGATCCGGAACGTGTTAATTTTTCTTCCTTTTTCATTTTCGCACACCATTACACAATGACTGACAATCTGTACCAATTTGTTCTGAAATGGATTAACTTGCCTCGGTGTCTGAAACACATTTTTTTGTTCTTTCCAGTGTAAAAAAAAAAAAAAAACACACACACTTAGCTATGCTCTGATCAGATCCTCTCTCCCTTCTCTTTTGCATGTAGGGAAGTTGGTATAAAAGTGTTTACGCTTGTGGCACCTTTTCATTTGAGTAATTTATTTTTAATATCCGTTGCTCAATGTTTTCCTTACACAATTATGTTTTGTTTGCACGCCTCTCATTTGCAATATTGCTTGAAAGTTTCTTCATTTCCTGTTTACGCTGATGTGATTTTCCCAGTTAAGTGGTAAAAGTAGATATATACATATGTGTGTGTGTGTGTTGGGGGTGTAAAGTCCATTTTACTATTTGTTGTGCCAATATACGGAGGACAATTTGAAATGTCTGAAAGTCATATGCCCTATGAAATAGATGTGATCCTTGGATTTGGTCAAAAGCTTTGTTGTTGTCTTGAGTTTTGTTTTTCATCTAGACAGAATGGGTTATTTAGTCTGTTTTGTTCTTCTGAATTCTGGTCATATAAGTCCTCAGTCGTTTTTGTTCCAGCTTTATACACACAATCTTGCTTCTGTTAGCAATTTGCACACCTGTTTCCAATTTTTTATTACCATATATACTTGTTTTTTCCTAAGTTCAGTGTCAAATACATCTGTAAGCTGCAGTTTGCTCCTACATGTGCTTCTGCCAGTTCGTGTTATGGTTTACTTGATTCCTGCATCTTTCAAAGTGATAGCTTGGGATATTCATATTTTTGGCCATGAAGCTCTTCCCGCAGCCATTTTTTGATTTTTTGTTACCCTTTGTTAGAGAAATACACAATGTTGTTCGGTTGAGGCGCAAATATAACTTGGACTGGTTTAGATATGATTTAGACAACTCAGCGACACCACAGAACATTTTTATTCCTCCACTGAATCACCTCTAACCCTTTTTACAGTGCAACTGTTTTCATCTCGTCGAAGGGAGACTTGTTTCCATGACAACCACTTTCTGATTGACATAGTGTAGGTGACAAGAGCTACACATCTTGACACCCTACAGTCAAAGGAAGAGGAACTTTATGTTTTACGTGATAACAGTATTTTATGTCCAGATGATGAAGGGTGCTTCACTTCATCTCTGTGGTTAATTGCATTAACAGTATGACAAATCAAAGCAAAACAACTACATAAAAAAATAATGTACGTAGAGGCAACATGTCATTCAGTCATTTTTGACAAAATGGTAAATGGACTAAATTTATACAGCGGTATATCAAGCCCCATGGGGACCTCAAAGTTATTTACACTACAGTCATTCACCCATTGATGGTTGTAAGCTTCATTGTAGCCACAGCTGCCCTGGGGCCCACTGGCAGGGCTGACATACACCGGCGCCACACACTCTGACCACCATCAGTAGGCAAGGCAGGTGAAGTGTCTAGCCCAAGGACACAACTACAGAGATGGCTGGAACAAGGGTTGGACCCGGCAATCCTCCAGTTACAAGACGACTCCCCTAACCACTCCATCATCCGCCCAAGTACAGTGTTGGGACATGTTTCACACCCTTGTACAATTTATATGAAGTTCCACACACTGGTAAAGATGTGTTCTTCGCAACAATGCACCACTTCCTTTAAGAGTTTTTTTTTTTTTAAACACGCTAATCATCACTGGGAAAAAGAAAGTGTGAATTGTACAGACTCAGGCCATAGAGCATTAACATATGATTCACACAATCTGGTGTAGAGCGCAGAGCTGAGAGTAATACACCCTGAGGGGGGGAGTGAAGGCATGTGGGCGAACAGGGCAGCCACACAGTTGTTTAAAATGCAGCTTTCAGACTGCCCACGGTTTAAAAGTTAAAGTCATTCTGTTTTAAAATGCACTAATGGTAAACTCATAATCTTGGGTAGTTAATGCTACTTTTAAAAAGTGCTCTTTGATTGAAGATGTTTTTAATGTTGCTTTTTTTTAAGATCAGATGGTAAACAATCTAAATGTGTGAGTAGATATTGTCACATCTATTTCTGCAGTTAGCTTGTTGATGTGTCAGTAAACAGAATTCAAACATTCATCATCTTACCCACCCATCCATCTTCTTTCACTGATTCATGGTCAGGTCAAGGAGGTAACAGATCTGAGGGGGAAACCTCTCCCCAGCGACATTCTTCAGCTTGAGGATCCCAAAGCCTTTTCAGGCAGAGAGGATGCATCTGCTTTAAGATCTCCTTCCAGTGGGAGATGCCTGGAAAAGTTCCAGAGGGGGGCGTCTATGACGAATCTTAATCAGATGGTTAAACCACCTCAGCTGACTCATTTTGAATAAGCGAAGGAGCACTTTTACTCTGAGTCGCTATGGATGATGGATCTCCTTGCCTTGTCTCTAAAGCTAACCATAGTTATCCTACAAAGGAAGTTCATTTTAGACATTTTTACCTGGGTTCTTGTTTTGGTTGTTACTGTCTTGTGAGTTAATTTGAGCGATGAACCATAGATTAATCAGTAAACCATCTTCAACACAACCAATCAGAGCAACATCCTAATTACAGCGGACAATGTCTTGATCTGTTGGACCAACTATCACCTCAATCTGCAGTCACCCATGAACAAGACTTCTCAACAACTATGAACACCTTTACTTCTGGTCTTCCAGCAAACCTACCTTGTGGTGATACAGTCAGCTAGTACAGTACATTACTTTTTAAAGAAAGTGAAAAACAAAATCAATTTCTGGACTAAAATAAATAAGGAAATGAGCCACTGTAGGTACCTTTGAAATCCAGTTCCTTTAGAACACATAAGACTGAGGGAAAAAAGAGCCCTGTGTCAGCTCACTACTTTCATCTAAATCTGAATTATCTGTCTGCACTGCAGTGAATTATCATCGGAGGCCAAGCGCTAATGACTAAGGAGTTCTAGCTTTCGTAAAAGGGACAAGAATAAAGAAAAGCTCTTGTACTGAAATAACACCATAAAAGAGCTCATTACTACCCAGTTATCCACAGTTCTTTTACTGTACATCCAGCTATCATTACGCTAGCATTTTGGATATAATGACCTTGTGTTGTTACATGGCTGTCAAGGGTTATATCAGTAATGGTCCTCAAGCCACTTTCTGTCTCGCTGTTGCCTAAAAACTGGCACAAGATTAGGACACACATGTGCACACAAGCGCAAACAAAGTTGGTGGCATTTTTTTTTCCCTGGCCTTACCGAGGACCGGAGGGGACTGTGCAGTCTTGACACCTTGTCCCGAATAGTCTTTTTCTGCGCGTGTGTGCATCATCTTTTCAAACAAGCCTCATCGATGTGACACGGTAAAGCAGAAAGCTGTTTGTGGGTGTATCACTCGTTAACGGGATGTTGCGCGACGGCAAGTGTGCATCCACGAAGGTCATTTACATCAAGTAAGTGCCTGATGTAAATTGGACGGTTTTCAATTGGCTATTAGATAACGTTGTTACATCACTGTTTCTGTGGGATCTATTTCCTGCTTCGCTGATCAAGAGGAGTGAAGAGGAGGGGAGCTCAGAGTAGCAGAAGGGAAAAAAAAGGAGGGATGCCTTGAGTTTCTGTTTTTCTGACAAGTCCATTTTAAAAAGTTAGAAAATAGAATCTTATGTTAGTGAACCATAAAATAACTAACAGGAAAACAAAAAAAAAAAAAATCATCATCCCTTTTTATTTGCTTTGATATGGTTCATTGATCGTCCATGCGAGTGGCGACCAAATGTGAATTTACATTTTTGGGTACACATCCGTTTTGCTTTCTAAACGTGCCTCACATCAAAAGAAAATACATAGTTGTTTTTTTTTTTTTTTTCTTTCAAACTTTAACTGGTTCCAGGTCAGCTGTGTTTAATCCATTTAGGAGACATATTTACACTGAGGTGTGTTTGACTGAAAGGTATTTGGAAGCACTTGCCTTGATTCACTTTTTCTCTACTTTTTATGAGCTGAAGTTTTTTGTTCTCTCACACAACCAATTTTGAGCAGTTATACTTAAAAAAAGATTCCCTCTCTGTGTTTTTCTGCCTGTTAGTAAAATCTCTTATGAATTGCTGGACAGATATAAATGAAACTCTTTCTAAACAGTAACTTTTTTATCAGTACCTTTCAAGATTACCCTGAAAACTGACTTTAAATGGTAAATGGACTGAACTTATAGAGCGCTTTATCATGTCCCTCCGGACCCCAAAGCACTGTACACTTACAGACATTCACCCATGCACACTCACATTCACACACTGATGATGGCAAAATACATTGTAGTCACAGCTGCCCTGGGGCAAACACTGACAGAGGCGGGGCTGCCAAGCACCGGCGCCACCGGACCCTCTGACCACCATCAGTAGGCAAGGCAGGTGAAGTGTCTTGCCCAAGGACACAACGACTGAGACGGCTGGACGGGGTATCAAACCAGTGACCTTCCGGTTCCAGGACGACTCCCCTAACCACTCCGCCATAGCCGCCCTCTTTAAAAATTTTAAAAAGACTTTAAAAATACAAAATGTCAACAATTCAGTCCATGTTGCAGATAATGAGGTCAAATTTGACGTGGCCATATGCCGAGCTACACATTGTACGGAATAGTTAGCAAATAAATTTAGCAAGCCCACACAAGGTTTTAGAAGTACTATCTCCTTCAGTTATTTTGTGGAACCTGAACCCTATTGGACTTAACAGGTTGTTGGACGTGTTTCAATTTTGAAGAACCATTGTATGGCTTTTCAAGAAACCCTCAGATAGTAATCTTTTGATGCACATCTACCATAAACCTTTGGAGTCAACCAAATTCAACAGCTGATTAGGCTACGTTCAGCTTAGTAGCTTATTAGGCTACTTTTAAATATGTATGGTGGGGTTAAGCAGATCAATCTAATAATAATGATACTAACCTGAAGTCATATAGATTAGTAAATTGTGTAGCTCAGCACATCCTCAGCTACAAAACAGAAGTCCAAGTGCTCTGTCTTTGTTTTAATTCTCCATGTCCCAGATGACTGAGAATCCACAGAAACATATGATAAAAACATTGACGAACAGTATCGATACAAAAGTTACTCTATCAATACTTTACTTCTAACAAGTCATTTCGTTCCAAAATAAATAATTATTTAAACCACTCTGATTTGCAGTATCGCTACGCTAGCAAGTAGCATCCATGTTTTTTTATTTTGACCTTGTGAACCCAACCTTAACCCTCTCTTATGTATGTTAAAATAATGGAGACAGGAGCGTGCATGCATTTGTTTTCATGTGCCTTCACTCAAACATTGGCCGCATCTTGGGGATCATTACGGCTTGGTTTCTCCAACCTGCTGTCTCTAAGCATTATGAGAGTTACGAGAGTCCACATTCTGGTCAGCAGAGTAAAGAATTAAAGTCATAAAATTATTTGATTTGTGATTCTTAGTGATGTGACGTTCGCAAATGATCCAAATCTTTTGAACGGCTCTTTACAACGAATGATAGGAGCCGGATCGCGGGCAGTAACAACCCATTTGTAGTTTTATTTCTTTTATTCCTCATATAATTTTTATTTTTTTCATACTTAAATCGCTTCCGCTTTGCTTTTTCATGGAAAACAGGTAGAGTTTTGGAGTACAGAAGCTCACGATGACAGGGGGAGGTGGGTTTCTGCTTAACAAACACTTGGTTCCACCCATGTAACGAGATGACGTAATGACGTACGGCTACATGATTACGTATTTTCCTATGTGATGACATAACACGTTCAAAATCGAATGGCTCTTTTGAACGGCTCTATGACACAAACGGTTCCCTAGGATCCGGATCCCTTCAAAGAGCCTTTTATCCCATCTCTAGTAATTCTAAACATAAGTGTTTTTACACACTTTTTCCTCCTCAACATTGATTACAGCCACGATCACAATTACTGGCAAATGTCCAAATTTGCAAATTAAGTGATGACATCATTTATCAATTTTTAGGACAATCAATAGCAACTTTTCTCACTGAGGAGTTGACAACAGTGGTCGGCCGCTCAAAATCTCACTCCAAGCTCAGATCAGGACTTGAGGACCCTGGCTACATGTAAACAAACGCACACAATATACTGCCTGCCCCCATTATTTACCATACAGAGGGTAATGAGAGGAGAGGAAATGGGACAATATAGTTTGTTTGCTATTTTTATATGTGTTAAGTTGAATGCTTCTTCTTTATATTTTTAATGTAGCTACACAGACCTTTTAGTTTTTATATGGGCATTTCTGGCTCTTTATTTGTTTTTATTTATTACTTGTTTTGTAATATTTAAGCTATTTACTTTCTTTTTGATTTAATGTTTGGGGATATATTTATACATTCTATATAAATTATATAAAATATAATATTCAGGCAGGTTGAATATAGGTATTTTTTAATTTAGGTTACAGAACTTTTAGTTGTTATGACATTTCGGTTTCTTGCTTTAATTTTCGTTCCACACTGAATGAGGCATACTAGATAGATTTTTGATTAAATTTAGGTTAATATTTTATTCTACATATAATAAAATATACAGTATTTATAATAATTTTACTTACTAATTTTGCTTTTTATTTATTTCTCACGTTCCACTGCCAACCATGTCAACAGTGAGCTCAACTGCACATCACTCCTGATCATAGAAAATCATCCCAAATACATAATCTGAGCAGATCATTATAGACCCTGTAATTGTGTGTGTGTGTGTGTGTGTGTGTGTGTGTGTGTGTGTGTGTGTGTGTGTGTGTGTGTGTGTGTGTGTAATGTTAT
>JAUBOC010000097.1:1460411-1470976 GCA_032275365.1 Anablepsoides cearensis | reverse complement strand
TAAAGTAGAAAACCAGGGGTTTGGGCTTAAGAGATGAATGAACCAATTGGCGGGCCGAACTTTGGTCACTCGCGGGCTGGATGTGGCCCGCGGGCCGCCAGTTGAATAGCCCTGCTGTAGGCTGTTTAGTTTTTATAATTTTTAACTACATTTTTAAAAATATATAACACAGACGGAGCCATTTACACACAAAGCATACTGGGTAAATGATGATGTCGACTAAGTCATCTGTATGTAAACATGTAAATCTGCATGTAAACAAAATGGCTCCTTCCATGTTACAATATAATTCTAAAAAAATTACAAAACTAAACAACCTTTTGCAGTTAAAATATATGTTAATCAAACAAAGTCTAATGTTACAAGTAATAGTGGATCCCTTTAAAATTAGATGGAAACTTTTAAACTAAAAATGATCAGCATGTGAAGACAGGGCTTATTTCTTGTACAAACGTTGAACCAAATAAATATCTTGGAAGTAGGAAAGTTTGTTTAGCTCTGTTTCAATTTTTTTTAATAAAGCAGTCTGTCAGTTTTTTTTCTCCAAAAAGCAGATTGTATTCCAAGTTAATAGCTCCCGCCAGTGTGTGTGCCGGTTTCTTATTGCGACTCTGACTTGTCAAAAAGTGAAACAAATTTTTATTTACTTTGACCAAGAGAGATTGCTATTTCAAAGAGTTCCAGTCACACAGCAGGGTCTTCTTTGAAAGATGCTGGTTCTGTGGCCATTAGTTGAACAGAAAGCACTTCATGTTAGAAAAAGGTTGTTAGAGTTTTTTGATTTCCTTTCAGCCCCATGTTTTGAGCTGCTGTTTGTTCGTAAACAAACACTTCTTGATAAAATGTAGCTAATTAACATAATCAAACCAATCTGATCACACATGAATCGCATTTAAAGCAACAGTTAAAATCTTTTAAAGTGGGGTACTGCAGAAAAATTATGAAGGATTAATGTCTTACCTGTTGTAGATAGTTTTTCTGGATGAATCATTTCTGACTGAACTGGCGAGTTAAACTCAAGACTAACTGGATTACTACCTGTTTAAAACTTACTCCAATCTAATTTTTTTCTGTAGTCATATTTACAGTAGTTTCAAAACTTTGACATCGTCACCGATTTTTTACAACAGTATTTGTCCAGTTCTAGTCCTTGAGGACCAGGACAACTATCCTGCATTTACTCATGTTAAAGCAGATACATTTCTAAAATGCACAGGATAATTTCCCTCATGAGCAGGATTAGACATTATAATGATGTGGTCCTGTTGTAGCAGCTAGCTGTGGAATGACTACATTGCAACATTGTAAATATTTATAAACTAGGATTCAGTTGAAGTGCTATGGAAATGTCAAGATTATTATTGCTTTAATACATCAAACTGTTTATTTTGGACTAGCCATTAACTCATCTGCCCCAGAACAAGTCAACAGTGGTGGGATGTAACAAAGTACAAATACTTTGTTGCTGTACTTAAGTACATTTTTCATGTATCTGTACTTTACTTAAGTAGATTTCATCATGGGTACTTTTGACTTTTACTCCACTACATTTTACATTAAGTGTCTGCACTTTCTACTCCAATACATTTCTGTAATTCATTGAATTACAAACTACATTAATGTCACTTCACATTACATTTTTTTATTTTTTTATTTAAAAGTAGTAAATGGTGAAAGGGGATTTGCTGTAATTGGTCCATTAAAACGCTGCAAAGCAGAAAAGTACCCATAGACCCTTCTTTAAAAAAGTGGAGCAATTCTACATCACCTGCTGGAGCATGAGCAGCAGCAGCAGTGCACCCAAAATGGATTCCACCATGAAGGAAATGCATCACTCATGGTCCTGTTTAAAAGACTTATTCAAGTTAAAGGGTTGAGATTCGATAAAGGACGTAGGTGGTGAATTTACAGCTTCTGTATAGTTGTTGTCACAATCTCCAATGATGCACAGAATCACAAGTCCAGGTGTGAACAGTGTCATAGAGGGTAAACAGAAAAACATGCATCATCTGCAGCATTGTTTACTAAAATGGTGCACACTATATGATATTTTAGACAAGTAGGGAATACATTGAGCAAGTACTTTTACTTTTACTTTTCATACTATTTTTTAAAAGCGAGTACTTACTTACTTTTAATCAAGTAAAAATGTTAATGTGGTATTTTTACTTTTACTAGAGTACATTTCTGTCTGTTTATCTGTACTTTTACTTAAGTACAGTATTTGAGTACTTTCTCCACCACTGAAAGTCAATATTTGTCCCCACAAGAATTGTTCAAAAAGCTTTCTATAACAACATCTATAACAAAACCCAATTTTAAAGGTTCAAATTACCCTTAAAGGAATGAACCAGATTTATCTCTTGCCGTTTTATGGGTCATAGCTAACAGTAAAAACAAAATCATAAACATGTTAGAGCAGGATTTTATTTTTAATCATTAGGTAAATCCCATTTGCAACGGAGGGTTAAGCCTGGGCCTGAAGACAACCTATTCTAGTGCTGTGGGGGAAACCAGAGTACCTGGAGAAAACCCACATAAGCACGAAGAGAACATGCAAACTCCACACAGAAAGATCCATGTCTGAACCAAGGATCGAACCCAGGACCTTGTTGCTTTGATGCGTCAGTGCTACCTGCTGACCCGTTGTGCTGCCAGACTTTGCTAGGTGGACGTCTTGTTTTATTTTTTTTGTGCAGCTAAATCGGTGTGGTGTTTGGTTTATGATGTCTTTAACTGGAATGAAAATGATAGCAAACATTAAAACTGTTCACAAGGTCTTCAAAAGACAGAGCTACTAGTATTAACTTACCATATGATTTATTGATGATGATGTTTACCCTTTTAAGTCTTTTTAAAGTCTTTAAACGTTAAAGTCTGAAAGATTTTATTTTTGACAGAAATTCCTCTAATCATCAACAAAATGGCTTCAATTAGGAAAAGTGTTGTAGCATTGCCTTTATAATAATGACTCATTACTAGTATTTATTTATGAAAAAAAGAATGAGAAAAAAACAATTCTTGATCCTACTTTACTAGTTATTAGGATTGACATGACCACATATTTCAGAGTTCCAGTTGAAACCTTACAAAAAAAAAGGTTGCAGAGCTGGTCTCTGTCCATTTTTAGTGTTATTGGAGAAAAGTAGCAGGCCAATTACTGATTTTGCTCAGCTCAATACCGCAGCAGTGGCACATTACAAATAACGATCACATAATTTTTAAACACACTTTTCTGTTGTTAATGATTGACTGCTGGGGCGCTTGCAGAATACAATAATTGCACTCTAAAATAAGACAAAAAAACCCTTTAAATTTATAAACCTGCTTTTTACCAGTGTCTTTTTACCTTCTGCATGTCTGAGTTTATGCGAGACGGTCTCTGAGATTTGGCGAGTATTTGTGAATAGCAAGAGCTGTCACGTCTCTGGGATCCTGAGGCAGTTTAAGAAGGAAAAAGGCTGCGTGAGCGTCACCAGAGCTAAAAGCTGAAATCAAACTCCTCATCTGGCTTCTCCCATATCTCCTTTAAAACATGCAGTAAAGCATGCAGACTCATCCTTGAATGCAAAATTAGTTTTGGATGAGAGGGAAAAATACGGGTAAAAAAAAAAAAAAAAGTTTCTTGGTAGGTTACCAAAACAAATGCATTAAAAATTGAGAGTAACACAGTATAATGGGCACCTAATGGGTTTTCCGAACCTGAGGGTGGCAAATCCACTCAAGCAGGGCCAAGTTTCAAAGAAAGGGCAACAAATGGTAAAGAAAACAGGCAATATCAAAAGAGTTAATGTCTCTGTGGTGACCTGTTGTTGCAAAAAGTGTTTGAAAATGTTGCTAATTGCTCATTGCCACTTTTATTTGGTGTTTTCTGCATTTTCAATCAGGCTTTTGTGGGAGTTGTGTTTAGCAGGTGTGGGTCGTATTAATAAAAAGTAGGGGGGGAGTCGGGGAAGAGAGGGCACGACAACTCCCCTTCATGTGTCATAACAGAGAGTTGCCAGGCAACTTTTGCCTTGTGTTTACAGGGACGGTCGCAATTTATAGCTCCTGTCCGGTAGAGTTTGACAAGCTGCCTGCACACTGTGATATACGCTGCCCTCACAGGAGCTGCACGCACTTAGGCCTGTCCACCCCACCACAGCTCTATGTGCCTGTGAACGCTCGCGCACACACAATAAAACAATGCTTTTGCCGACTTGAACGTCTCCTTCCAGCCCCTGTGGCTGCTTAAAAAGTAAAGCTCGCCTTCAGAAGTAGCTGCCGAGGAGAGTTTGAAACGGAACGCTGACCCACTTAGTTCCCCGGTTAAGCGCGTTGGGGTCTGCGAGAGAAAGCACACAAACACGTCCACGTTTACGTGCACTCAAAACTTGGAACGCACGGCTCAGCGAAGATAAAACAGGCTGGTAACGAGAGAGAGAGAGAGAGAAGAAAAAAAAACAGTTCCTGGGAAACAATAAAAATAACTAATGTATTCATAGACGGAGGCTTTGTAAAGCTTTTTGAACACTCGGAGCTCTGACATCTGAGGTGGAGGTTTTCATCTTGTCGTATGCGTTCACATGCCTTCAGGTGGCTTATCTCTGCACACGGGAAAGGGTTAAGTTTAAGGTGCTTTGCCTTTGGAGCCGGTGACACCTTCTTGTTTAGCCTTAGCTTTGATGTGCTGTCTGATGTCTTTGAGTTACCGTCCTTTAAACCCCCAACCCCACCCCCACACTCACACCCCCTCGCTTGTTCCCGCTGCACAGCAGGGTGACTGGATACTCTGTGGTCAGACGCTCCCACAAACACAGTCAACCGCCCCCCTGCTATCTCTTTAAATAGCATTTTCATGTTTTATCCTTTAAACAAATTCAAGACTCTGCCTTTAAAATGCCTTCCTTCACGTCGGCATACTTGAAAACCAAAAATCTCTTTTACTCTTCTAGTTATTTCTTTGAAAAAAAGAAAACACATTAAAAGTAGCTTCTGTACAGAATGTCTCAGTGTGGGCTGATCTCTTGTGATAAATATTAAAAGTTGTTGTTTGCTTTATTCATTTTTAATCCATACTTTCTGGCTGCAAAAACTCATCTGAACCCATTTACAATTTTCATACGTTTCTGAGTTAGACAGAAGAACATCTCGGAGCCTCCGGCTGTAGCTGTTGCATCTGTTTTAGTGCTCACCTAATGCAAAGTTAAACTGCACCCGTCAAGAAAAAGCAACAGTCTTTGAAGAAATGAGGAAAAATAACAATGATAAAAAGAAACAGTTGTGAGGAATGGGAAAAGTGGCTTTATTTTTTTTTTTTTGTTTTTTTTTTTTGCATTTTTTAAAAGGGAATGCATCATGAAATCTCAGCGCTTCAACCTGTATATTTGAGTGTCTGAGTTTACTGTCAGCATCAAAACTGAGAACAAAACAATGCTGTTACTTTGTGTTGGGCCCCATCGATATAAAAACTTTATTGAGAAAGCAGTTAAGTTATTTAGTTGAAAGAAATTTTCTTCTCCAGTTCAGAAATCTGCACTCTACATCTCGCTTTTTCTAGCTTTAACTTTCTGTTCTACTGCATTTACCACAATTTGAGAAGCAAAAGTACTCTTTGTAAATTATTTGTATATTTTATTTTAAAGACTTCAGTTATGTATGTACAACACTGCTAACTCTGCTGGTTGGGGATATTTGTATGTAGAGGAGTGGGCCCATATTCGGCCTGTAAAAGATGAGGCTCAGCTGCGAACAATGCAGACAGCTTAGTTGGAAAGTCTTGTATAGATTGTCACTGAAGGTTTTCAAAAAACTATTTAACTGTATGGCCAGGAGTCCATCAAATAGAGGGTTTGACATATCATACTTTGCCTATCCCAATCTCAAACAGCTTGATTCACAAGCGTTTGCATTTTACAGGGACAAAACAAACTTTATTTAGGTTTTAATCTTCACAGAATTTACATTAAGCTAACTATTTTAAATAAATAGTTTATTTTTTGAATTTTGTTGAAGGGTGAATTTCATTTGGCCAGGTTATCATGTTTGAGGTCGGAAAGATTTGAACAACATCCCCCAGGTGAAGGATGGTGCAGCTGCAGTGAGGTGTGCTTTCCCAGGAGGTGGTGTATCTGTGCAGAGAGCTGGAAGGAGGTGTCTCTGACCCTGGCGTCACCCGAGATCAACAGCTGAGTTATTGCACTCAACAATTGTGTGTTACTTTTATTTTGATGGGTTGTTTCCACTGGCGTAAGTTGGCGGCTTTGTGACCAAGAGCTAAAACTTTCATTCTGTTTTGATACTTCCGGAACAATCACAGCACTGTTTTTCGGACAAGTGTTAATAGCATGAATGCTAACATTAAAGCATGACAGAAACAGAAACCAAGATAGACACAGAGGCAACATGTTAGGTGGTAAAACACAATTTATGTTTTCATATAAACAAAGAAAATGTACTCAAGTCTCAGCACAGTAAAAGCAGCATTAACAGATAAAAATAACTCAAATAGAGACAAAAAAAAATCATATTTGTAATATGCTCAAAAAAGACATCAAGTCATCTGTTAAAAAAATGTAATATTGCAGGATTAGACAAAAATCATGTCATATTTTTCTAAATATCTTGCAGCCCCAGTCCAGAAGGTCACTCTGAGGATGGAAAGTTGAAGCAGAACTGTGTTCTTTAACCAATGAGGGAGTCTGCAGTGATACAGGAACCCTTTGTCCCAGCTTATTCCTTTGAAGACATACAATGAGTCTTGCAGTGAGGAAGGTTTCATTTTCTGTCCTTAAATATTTGTCTTGGGTAAAATCATTGGTTCAGGGCAAACTTGTTCTACTTTGCCCAGGTAAACAGACTCAATACAACACCGCATCTGAAGTTTGGGGAAACAGACAAAAAATTGAACATTCACTGGTGGAGGCCTCTTTAAACTGCTTTCTCTGCCTAAAAATAAAAATGAAATCAACATTACTAACATTTCAAACATGTTATAATCAAATGAAACAATGTCATTTATGAATATGCTTTTTTAGAGCTATGTATTGACCTTTGGCTGATTAAGTTCTAGGACAGTGAAGGTGCAGAAACAGATATTCAGGTCAAAAGGAAGTTCAAAGAAAACCAGTTTAGTTTCAGAGGTCATGTCAGGAAACACCGTCTTAATGCTTTACAGATTTGGTTTGTCCTACTGATGATTAGAACATGTGCAAGATAGCATTCTTGCTAATTTTAGTAAAACTGTGTTACTTGATTTAAGCTTACAATCTAAAAAATGGAAGTAAACATGAATCAAGTGATTCTCATATAAGATAATACCAGACTCTGCACCTCTCAAGGGGGCGGTCCAGACTGTAGCCGAAACCAGATTAACCTCTTCTTCTATCCTTTTATTTCCACCACTGCATTTTGCCTGGAGGCGAGTGGTGTCCCATTTCCCCCCCTCTTTTGGTAACATAGAGGAGGGTTAGGCTTACCTGGCCCTTGAAACTGAATAGTTTCTGTGTCACACATCCATGGGCGTATTATGTGGGGGAGTTAGGGGGATGTGACCCCCACAATAACTGGATCCAGTCAATCCAATAAAATTACCAATTTGGGTTTTTCTTTTTTTTTATTTATTAAGGGGTACCAACATTATTGTCCATGTGTGTAATTGCTGAAAATGTGATGCAGGGTTTTAATCTGTTCTTGTCACATTATCAAGGCAGTAATTGTTGAATCATGTGTTGTAAATTTCCCTAGCTAAAATCTAGTGCACCAGGTAAATACCTTGTTTTGGAAAATTGAGAAATTTAGGACCGGTCAAAAATACATGCTAAAAATCTAACAAACTTGCTACTGATAGAAACAAAGGGGGGTAGACCTAAAGTTATGCCCTTGAACACATCAAACAAATGGGGCTGTTCATATGAATAAATATTTGTCACAACTCCGTCCGTCCGTCCGTTGTCTTCCACTTATCCGGGATCGGGTCGTGGGGGCAGCAGCCTAAGCAGAGAGACCCAGACTTCCCTCTCCCCTGCCACTTGGGCCAGCTCATCTGGGGGAATCCTGAGGCGTTCCCAGGCCAGTCGAGAGACATAATCCCTCCAGCGTGTCCTGAGTCTTCCTCTGGGTCTCCTCCCAGTGGGACGTGCCCGGAACACCTCACCAGGGAGGCGTCCAGGAGGCATCCTAACCAGATGAACCACCTCAACTGGCTCCTCTCAACGTGGAGGAGCAGTGGCTCTACTCTGAGTCCCTCCCAGACTGAGCTTCTCACCCTATCGAGAGACCAGACACCCTGCAGAGGAAACTCATTTCGGCCACTTGTATCTGCGATCTTGTTCTTTCGGTCACTATATAAATATGTGATTATAACTTTATACAAATAATCAGCTTAAATTTGATGTGGTAGTAGCTGAGTCAGAAAAATAAACTTCAAACGCAATATATAATAGTATACAACATCTTTACTTCAAACGTATTCGTGTTCACGACAAAGTGATGGTTCATGTAATTTTAGTGAAACTCTTGCAAAGTAAATAATAGCCGTTCATCTGCAAGTGTTTAACTTTTAGAGACAATCAAATTCAGGATGGATGTCATAGACAGCTTAGACCTGTACAAAATGGCTATAACTGTGAATTTTACCGATATTGAGCTAAAACAGGGGTCTCCAAGTAGCTCGTGAGCTCATTTAAAGTAGCTCTTCAGTACTTGTGAAAAATTAGTAAAATTTAATTTGTGACTGGCCAAACAAACTTTCATTTATATCCAATCAATTTATAAATGTCCCTCCTTCTTGGTTGTCAATCAAACAATCTCGTGCTCAGTATCGTCAAACAGCAGCCGACCAGATGATGCACGGTCACTTGGTTGTCCGGCGTTCATTTTTGCACACACATTTCATAGCTCCTTGAAACACACCGTGTCGAGCTCCTGGGAAACCCCTCGTGCTGCAGCATGTCACTGCATGGGGTTTCTTCCCGCTGGAGTCTACAATGCGGGAAAAAAAGTCAGAGACCTGTCACCCAACGCTATTTGTGCCAAAAGTAGCTCTTGTACAATTTCATTTTGTGAAAGTAGCTCTTAAGGTAAAAAAAAACGGTTGTGTGTACTAGCTGAGTCATTGACAACACATGAACAGATCATGCAAAATCATGCAGAATCTCATTTTTAAGGTTTAACCAACTATAACTGTTATTTTTCAACGTAAGATGATCTTGATTTAAAACTTGGTCACAAAAAGTGATATGCATTCCTTTATTGATTTAAATTAAATAGATATTATTCCATTGCCTTTTAATATATGGTTCGTTTTAACTTGGGTAATTTAAAGTAAACTGTAACAGAAATATAAATACAAGAATCTGGGGTAAAGGTCAGTGCCAGACTCGTGACAGGAGGAGAGCAGGGGCTTCAGTGTGGCAAAGGTTATCCAAGCAGCTGTACTCAGCCACTGTTGACGCTCGCAGCTGAACTGTCACATCCAAATATTCGATGCTGCATAAGCGCGTATGACGAGTTTTGAGCCATGCAAGCACCCGTACATAAAGAAAACAAACTTATTACCCTGATGTGTGGGCTTTCACTCGATTTGAGTGCCATCATCTCAAGCACATCTGCGCGGATGTCCACCAGAAACTTCACACCACCTTCGACCCTGCTAATATGACTGAAGAACTGCTTATAACGTGGCGTCAAACTGTACCGGAGCCTGTCCTCAGCTTGCAGAATAGTCGCCAAGTCCCGCAGCTGAATGTCCAACAGCTTAGCAGAGAGCTCCGAAACCGTTTTATGATCCACCCCGTATTCTTGAGACAGTTTGGTCAGGATGTCGACTTTGTCTTCCTTCTCGAGACTTCTGTAGTAATGCACAAACTCCAGGCTGAATGATTCCGGAGGAGGTGGAGATTTATCCCGCGTCTCGTACGAAGGTAACGGTACGACGACCCTGGCCAGTAGCTCCTCCATGTCCGAGGCACCGCGACGAGTTGGAGCGGAGTAGCTGCGCCAACTGCGGACGCTCACGGCCTCTACAGCCGCTCTGAGGACAGCTCGTTGCCTCCAACACCTCACACTGCTTCGGACAGTCAGGAGAACTCGGTTAGATATCATGGCACGGTGCGTCCTCAGCTGTCCGTTTGGAACGCACAAGCTGCAGTAAACACAGGAATTCACTTCCGGGTTTCTTAAAGAGACAGTACCGTTGTCATAACCAATGAAAAGTTTGTTGACATAGTCATGTTCAGTTGTAAACTGTGGTATATGTTAAAAATAGGCAAAACATGGTAATTTTAAATAAAAAAAGGGTTAAAAAGAGATGATTATTTTTAATAGACCGAATAATTAATGTAACAGTTTTCCTGCACATTGTGAGCTTAATTGTTGTACCTGTCCTTCTCACAAACTTCATATTTGGTGTTTTTTAATATTTGAAAATATCTTTATACTTTACCCATGTCCTGTTTTGTTGTGTAATATGATCATATTCAATAAAACCATCCCTGTCTACATAACAAGATTAATATTATTATTATTATTATTATTATTATTATTATTATTATTATTATTATTATTATTATTATTATTATTATTAT
>JAUBOC010000097.1:1368279-1379099 GCA_032275365.1 Anablepsoides cearensis | reverse complement strand
ACTGTAAAATAAAGACTGTAAAAATACTGTAGACTGTTTAGTTTTTATCATTTTTAAAAATATATTTTAACACAGACGGAGCCATTTTATTTACATGCAAAGCATTCTAAGTAAATGATGACATCAACTAGGTCCTCGGTGTGAGGCTGCTAGCAGCTATATCCACCCTGAAGGTTAATCTTGGACATAATCTGAGGATTGTCTCTTTTAAATGAAACCAGAGAGAGCTGACAGAGAAGGTAGAAACCACTCAGTCTGCAACTGAAAATATGGATGGACGACAACAGAGCTGTTTCATGAAGGAAGAACCTCAGCTTAGCCTGTTAGCCTTTGTGCTAGCGCTGACGCTATATTACCTTATATGTATTAGCTCAGCGTTAGCCTGACAAACAAGCTAAACTGAGGTCCTCCATCAATATTTTCAGTTGCAGGCTGAGTCATTTCTACCTTCCCCTCTCTGTCAACACATTCTCATTCCCAACTCGTCACATATTGACGCTTTTCCAAGGTTACCTATGTGTCTTATTTTGACGCACCGGGTAACCCCTTTGTGTCAGTTATTGACGCACCAGGCATTTCCGGGTTCCCTTGGTGTTCGGTTTTGATGCGTCGGGAAGCAAAATATAGGGGTCTTTGAGATTGGGGTCTGTGGTTAATATTAGGGGTCAGGGTTCATGGTTAATTTTAGATAGTGGGGTCAGGGATAGGCTGTCTAGGGTGAATATTAGGTTTTTTAGGCTTTGGGACACGTAGTTGACGTGAATTTCCTACAATTTAAAAAAAATGGTTATTATTAGGCATCAGGGTTGATGGTTAATTTTAGGTACTAGGGTCAGGGACAGAATGTCTAAAGCAAATAAAGGTAATTTTAGACTTTGGGACGGTTAGATTTGTGCATTTTATACACTTTCTGAAATTATGACAACGGATTACGCCCCAACTCGTCAATAACTGACTCAAGGGGGGGTACCCGACGCGTCAAAACCGGACGCAGAGGGAACCTTGGGAAAGCGTCAGTATGTGACGAGTTGGGAGTGAGAATGGGCTGCTCTGTCATGTGGATGGAGGACCTCAGTGATGAGAGGAGAATGTGTAGTGCGGAGCTAATACATATGATAGTGTCTGGACTAAGGTTAACAGGCTAAGCTGAGGTTCTTCTTCCATGAAACAGCTCTGTTGTCCTCCATCCATAATTTTAGTTGCAGGCTGAGTGGTTTCTACCTTCTCCTCTCTGGCAAAACTCTCTGGTTTCATTTAAAAAAACTAATCGTCAGATATTGTCCAGGATTAACCTTCAGGGTGAATATAGCTCACTAGCAACCTTGCACTAATGATTAAAGTCATAATTTTATGAGAATAAAGTCATAATATTACGAGAATAAAGTCATAATATTATGAGAAAAAAGTCATAATCATGACGTGTCTATTTCCCGTCCCTCATTTCCTCCTTATTTTCCCCCCATCTGCTGTTTACAGCCATGTCTCTGTGTTTATAAAGTACGAGTTTGAGCTTTTTGGGGGAAATTTCACCTTTTTGTGATAATTTCAGCTTCTTATTGCTTACCCCTTATTGCATATAACATACTTTTTCTGTTTCTTTGCGCTTTTTTACTCATTTTTGGTCAGTTTCAGCTTTTGTAGCTATTCATCAAAAATCTTTTAGCATTAGACATTCTCACTGCATTTTCGACGACATGCAAATTCTTTAGTAGTTTTTGTAACACATTGGCATCACAAGAAACTATGAAAGTTGTCTTTGAACTGCTTTGACCCATGAATATGTGAAAAGAATGCAAACATGATTTAAACAAAAAAAAAAAAGGTTTGCATATTCAGTGTCTGATTATTTGAACTTTTTGACTGTGCCGCTTTACTTCAGGGAACTTCTAATGAAATTGTTTTTACATACCATTCCCAAACTGAGTCAACTAATTTAGACTCGTGATTGTCTTCTTACAAAGACATTTACGCAACTGCAAGATTTAATTTGTATGTCCAGTAATCTGATTTAAAATTGATTTGCCAGAATGAGTTAGGGTTTGTCAATGTTTTCCCCTAATCTGATGGGAAAAGCATGCCATTAAAAATCAGTAATGTATGACATATACAAAAGCTTTTTCTAACAATCAAGGCAAGAACTAATTTCAGTTTTTGTGTATTTAGTCTGTATAACACAAGTTTTATTGAATGTGATCAAAGGCTTTTGAGTGCCGCTGTCTTTCTTCTCCCCTTTTTTAGCAATTCAACACAGGCCTCTGCTGCTGCTCATTCTAGTAGAACTAATAAGAACCAATGACGACTTGCTCTGCTGCACAATGATCTGTAAATTTCCTCAAAAGAAGCCAAGAGTCTCATTGTATTGGTGGCCCTTTCAAGACACACCAGCAGCTCATTTATCTGCATTGTGTGTGTGTGTGTGTGTGTGTGTGTGTGTGTGGATGGAGCACTTCTTGGATGTCTTCAGGACAAAGCTGCTGATGATGCAAAGTGGTGCCAGGTCTCTTTTCTACTACCAAGTTAACTGCATTTAATAGCATTCACATCATCCCATATGTGTGTCTTATTAGAAGGCAAAAGTAGAAAGATTCTGGGCCCTGAGGCATTAGGAACCACTACTCTAAAAGCCATGTAGTAAGTCCTTTGGCAGACATATCGGAGGTTCAGAGCCTTGAGGCAAAAACAGCTGTGACTGACAAATTATCGCAATTTCGTTTGGATTTAGTCCAAACAGATTGGCCACGCTGCAGCATTTCAGTGGCAGCAATCAATCAGCATGATCAGACTATACAACTCTGCCTAAAGTTACCAATAGAAAGTGATGAATAGACCACTTTTTTAATCTAATTTTAATTGTATTTTTATTCAGGGTACAATTGTGGGAACTGCTGTCTTAATTATAGGGTTTTACAGGGTAAAGTCAAAATTGTGTCTTTTCTTTAGGTTTTAAAAAGATTCAAATCTAAACCTAGGTGAGCAAAAGGACAACAGATTCCATTATGTCATTCACAAGTTGGTGGAGGAATTTTGATCCACTTTTTAATGACATCTGTTGTCAGTTTTAGGTTTCTAGAAACAGCTTGTTGAAGACCCCACCACATCATCTGTCAGGATTTTTACTTGACTATTCCAACACTTGGATTTTTTGTTTTTTAACCAATCTGTTGTAAATTTGCTGCTGTGTCTCGGATTTTCTCGTTGCATAAACCAAGACAGATGACCACAAATTAGACTCAAGAATATTTTGGAAGAAATAGGAGTTCATGGCTAATTCGATGTCTGCAAGATGTCTAAGTCCTGTGGCTGTAAAACAGTCTCAAATCACCACATCTTTACCACCGTGCATGAGGTGTTTGTGCATCAGTTGCGTGCTTGGCTTTGGCAAAACATGGTGTCATTCATTATAACTAAACATCTCAAGTTTGTTTTCATCTGTCTAAAAGATATTCATCTAGATGTCTTGTTTTTTTTTATGCAACTTTGAACATGAAAAGTCTGAGGCATCCACTGATAAGATCTGCAACTGTCTTGCATGTCTTCCTTCTGTGAAAAGTATTTCTTACTCAAAAATGATGGGCTCCAAATTGTTTGCTTTGTTAGGGTCATTGCTAATGTCTTTCCTTTTTGGTATTATGATAACACACACCTGTATGTTCCAGACCAGCAAACTGACAAAACTTTGGCACTTACAGAGGCGGTCACACTCACGGATGATCAGTGATCAGGGATTGTGACCACAAAGTGCATTTGATGAGAACCACCTGGCTGCTAATTTCCCTATGGAAGCAGCAAGGGTGGACTTAGTTTTATATTTTTTTCTCCACACAGCTGTTCCATTTTGGCTTCATATTTTGTTCATTAAATAATGACATGCGGAAATTGGTTGAGTATTTTTGTACACGAGGCTAAATTAAAAAAAATTTACAACCTTATACATAAAACTTGACAATTGAAAGAGGATGTTTTTTTTTTCTTATGAATGTTAAAAGTATTTTTCCCTACATTGAAATTTGACTTCACAGCACACATTGGATAACAATAATACCTCCCATTATTATTATATATTTTTTGTTGTTTTGATATATCTATTTTAAATGGTTGGAGTTTGTTAAATAAAGACTTGAATGGATTTCTTTGTGAGAAAACTTTGACGACAAAGTGCTGCACTTCCGTATTTGGAGATTTTCTTAGATAAATGCTAACAGGATGATTCATCTATCTACTAGTTTTTCCTTCCTTTTTGTCCCTTACTGGCACAAGGAGTGCCTTACTTTGAGCATTCTTTCTTACTTTAATGGTTTCCAAGTACCTGGCTGGCTTATCTCGCACTGTGCTGATTCATGCACACTAGAGCCGCCAAAATAGAGGACATGCCTCAGTAAGTTATAGATATGATTCATGAAAACAAGCAAAGTGCATTTTTCTGGCTGACTCTCGATCAACTCAACCCCTCTAAGGGCACTGCTGAATGATGATCGGCTCCAATCTATAATAGGTTTTCACAGCTCTCTCGAATCCAAGTGCTTTTTTTTTGGCCAAGATGACAACGCTGTCATCCGCAGGGCGTGCATGGTCATTCACTCGTTTGATGAACATGAAAACCATATCAAACAAATGCCACAGCTGTCTGAACTGCCAGATCTGCGCCCAGTTGAACACGCCAAGGAAGGGATTTGCCTGTTTATTTCCGTAGAGCCCTGCCTCCTGTGTATAAAATTACTTACAGTCTAACACGGAGGCTGCTCATTACAACCAGAAAAGTGGCAAATCAGAGTAGCTGGAAGTTTAAAGCCTTGCTTAATAGCAGCTGGGAAAAAGCAAAAGACACTAATTTGATTTTAAAAAGAAAATGATTAGGGTTAGCGGCACGGTGGCTCAGTTGGTAGAGCAGTGGCCGCTCAGCAAGGTTTCCGGATCTATACCCTGGCCTGGGACCAGGGTTTCCTCTACGATCATTTTGCATCATCATAGTAAAATAAAAGCCACCACACCTTCAGATAGGTTTTGTAAAAATAATATATTAAAACAATGTAAAGTGAATCATATATATGTCTATATGTGCATGCTTAAACTAACCATAATCAGAGTTTGAAATGTATTTATATATCATGAAACATTAAAATTTACTTTATTTTGAAAAACCAACACCATCAGTTCTTGCCTGTCTGGCTGTTGCTCTTCGGAGTTAAACAAAACTAGAGGCGACGATGAGTCCGAAGTAGAGAGAGAGAGAAAAGGCGAAAGATTGGTACTTAAGGAAGGTTAGGTTGAATGGATTTTTAGTTCATGCCTGTGAAAATGACCCCGGTGTTAACATATGATGCATTTGAATGACTGAATGATGAATGATGGTTTTGACAAAAATGACTGCCCAATGTATACTCGGACAGGTGGATGTGTCCCACTGCCTGACTGGGCATGTAAATTATTCATTTTGTTTCAGCCATTTAATCAAAAAATTCTGGAAAATAAATTAAATATAGGATTTTAAGCATGTAGACTGAGGATAAATCCTCAATTTCTCCCTCCTGCTACGTTGTCCATAACTGAAATATTGTGTCACTGAGATTATTTCTCTCTTCCGCTGCACGGTGCACATAACGAACCATTAACAAATGTAATTGGGGTTTTTTTCCACACACACATCAGTTTTAGGAGGAAAAACTTTTTTTTTGTTTGTTTTATTATTGCTGCTCACAGAGATAGAAAAAAGACCTGGACCTTCACTAGCTCTTTAGTCCACCTTGCTAATGTAATGGCTTCTGCTCTGAGAGCGCATCGGATCATTCAGCAGGCAGAGGCTCACCTGTATAGCAAACCATTCTAACATTTATTTGACTTCACCACACTTACATTCTAGATATCTGAAAATGTATTCTGACTACACATATTAGTTATTTAAGATATCTTTAACTATATTTTGACAAGGCAAGATACCTATTTGAGATATCTCTAATTGCATTCTGAAGATTTATATTAAGTTTTAAGTAGGCTCCAGGTCAAGATATATTAAGGCTATAAAAGATTCAACTAATGCAAATTGGAGACTTTTTCAAGTTATGTAATTTCTATTTTTAAAAAAGCTGCACTCTCTCTTAATATACTAGTAATGTTTATACTGTTGATCAGTGTTCTATGTTCATAAGCACTCCTCTCCCTCCCAATGCTAATATGAGAAACACTGGCAAGGTTTTAAAAAAGTTACCTGAAGATATTTATCTTGTTATTGATAATACAGTATATGTTGTGACTTAGAGAGTGACTCAATCTGCAGTGTTTGCATCTGCTAAATCAGATGTCATAAGTTATGTACCTCTGTGTGTAACCATTTTAATATACACACTTTAGTATAGTACATATTTTTCTTATGTTTTTTTCTTACATTTTGTTTATGTTTTTTTATTATTACATTCAGTTTGAAATGGTCAAAATTAAACCCATGTTGTTCTTCACAGTTGTGTCACTGGCATCCTGTCAACACACCACCCCACTCCAGCAGCCCACCACCCCCACGGTGAAAAGAAATCTTAGATGAAACCACCAGGTACAGTCAGTCAAGCTATAAAGCTCCATATCCCTAGCCTGCAAGCAAAATACATCTAACACATATACAGCAGGAACCTTTAGAGTGGTCACATCAATAGTGTGGCATCTTGTACAAAAACAACATTGATATTTTCCAATAAATAGGCTTGTTTTGGGTGGAAGGCAACTGTGATAGATGAATAAAAAACAACTATAAAAAAATAAATAATAAATTGGGTCACTTTTCGGCAGGTTCATTTGGATATTTGGCCTGTTCAGATTCAAGCAAATATCCTGTAGTTTTGGTTTATTTTTTGGCAGCATGGACAAGGCCTACTTTAAAGAAAATCGAGGAAGTTTTGATACTTTGCAGTAAAAATAATCCTCAATCTGGACCATCCATTTATTTTAATGGTTTATTCAAGCTTGGCTCATGGTGGCAGAGGGTCAATGAGAGAAGCCCCAACATTACTCCTCCTGGCAAAAGAAATGTTCAGGGTTCTTCCTGTATTTCATTTTGTTTTGAACACAAAAAATGAAAGCAAGTAAGAGCCGCAAGCTAAAATCTAAGGACATCTACACTTAAAGCTTGGCCACACACGAGAAAACTTATTTGTAGTTATGGTTTCATTATGGTTCAACCTTTCCTCCAATTTAGGAGCAACACAGCCTTTGAAGTCGGTCCCGAACCATGCCTGGAGATCAATTTTGTCAGTAATACACCAACAAGCAAGTCTGAAAACTCCACAGGGCTGCTTTGATCTTAAATTGGAAAAAAGGGGGAGTAGCAAATTTAGGAAAGTCTCCAAATCAAGAAAAGAACACATGACAGAGTGAATGACAAACCTAGACTAAACATTAAAGTCAAGAAAGTTTCCTTTAGCTGGTAGGCTGAACACTTTCAAATAGCATCCTGTGTAGAACAAAGCTACCATACCCCTGAAACATGAATTTCAGTTAAATAAATGCATGCATTTGACAGAAGACAGGTTGGTTAATTAAAGCACATTTGCTTGTTCACCTCGGGCTACAGGTATTTTGTTGAAAGTCTGATGTGATCCAAGGTCTGCTGAAAGTTTGAAACAATGTGAAATCATGATCATTTAAGGAGATGGTTGATAGTTGAGAAGTGCGGTTTTGCCCTTTTCCCAAGCACACAATGCAGATTAAAAGGTGGTGCGAGGTGGTGTGGGGATTTGTTACTGCACCGGGGGCCATTTAATCATAGCGTTCATAATAGGAACCTCGATTAGTTGCCTCGAGCAATTTCTGGGCTCTGTTACCTTAGAACAATAATGCGTAAGCAAGGAGCTACCTTTGAAGGTGACATTTGGGGGCGAAAAAGGTTGCCACAAGACTTTGATAAATTATTTTTCATCAGCTGGGAGCTTGCGTTGCACCTGTGTATGGGTCTAATGAAAGAAGAGAGGGCATGGTTTGTAAAGCCGAACTCTCTATTGGTGCCTCTGTTTGCTCGGGCAAGACAATGTGTGTGTGTTTTAGAACTGTTCGACCCAAGGGACTTCGAGCTGTCCTTTCAGCTTCTTACAAATGAGAATTAGTTATTGAGTCAATATGGGAAACAAAGGGAAACAAGACACACACACACACACACACACACACACACACAAAACCACAAACCAAACAACAGAGAATATATCCTTTGCATACTATCCCTTTGTTTTTTACTAAAGCAACTATCCATGCGTGTAGGTTACAAACTGTAAATAAGAGCTTCCTGAAGTATTTTTTTTTAGTGCAAAATGCATCAAAGAAATTTGACAAGTCAAATAATGATTATAAAGTCAATGACTTCAATCCTAAATGTATTATAAAGCCAACAAGGCAATCACTGTGTTGTGAATAAGCTGTCAGTGCTCAAGGCTTCTACCCATCAAGTCAGCTCCTGCTGTGTTCTTAGCTGCAGGCATTTATTTTCTAACCACATCTTATTTTTTGTTGTTTTGTTTTTATGGTCCATCTTGAAAAAAGATGTTTGCGTGTCAGACAGTGCACGCCTCACTGAAGCAGTAAACGACAAGCCGGCAGCATTAGACCAGATTTGATTGTGTGCTGAAGGGACAGCGTTAAGTGCGTCAGAATGTGCTGAGACTTTACCTGAATCATCAAAGTGCTGCACAGAGGAATAAAGAGCGCTGACATGCTTGTTGCCTCTGGAAAAAAAATGCCTGTGAGCATCCCATTCTACACCTCCCTTATTAGTTATACCTGTTATTGACTGAATGTGAAGTGCAGTCTGAATTTTCTGAAATCTCAAAAACAAATGTGTTTGAGTTATATATTTCAGATTGATGTTTCTGTTCAGCTGAAAGTGCTAAAATAAATCTTTGGAGTATTGTTCCAGGTTCTATGGAAAAGTTCTGCACAGTTAGCCCTTTTACAGATCACTTCAGGCTGCAGGGTATTTCTTGGAAGTTTCCTCTAATCCAAGGTCCGCCAAAAGATTTAAATTAAGTGAACTCACTATGAACGGACATGGTTGATCACCGAATAGAGCAATTTTAGGCTAAGTTTACACTGCAAGCCAAAGTCACACAAATTATAAATATACACACAGGTGACCCACATCAGATTTTATTTTTATGACAGATTTGAGACAAATCTGATTTATTTATTTTTTTATTCGACCTAGACCTTTTCATGCATGGTACCAAATTGGACACATAGCTGATGTTTTAACAAAGTGACTGCAGTGCAGTCTGAATAGTTATCTGCAAAGTGTTTTCCAGATACTGATACCAAAATAATGCAATTTAAAGCTTTAAATGGTGCTCATCTTTTGCTACAGAACAGGTTGTGTTCTTCTTTTTCAAACGTCCAAGATTTGTCATGTCCTAGATGGTGGAGAATTGATACCAAATATTGCTAAATGTGGTAGACACACCATGTTGGAATATTTAAATAAAAGCGTGATGGAAAAGATAACTGAGTTTGTTTATGCTTTGTCGCTCCTGTTCCAGAAGAGTAATTCTGCACCAGTGTATACGTGAAGCCGCAAGATCAAATGAAACCACTGGACAAAACAAGCATGTCGGATAATAATTTAGTCATTCTAATTACGGAAAAACTTCAGAATAGATCCACACACGCCTATGTGTAGTATGTGCTGCGTGTCACGTTACGTCATCTTCTGCTGGTTTCTTTGGGCCATGAGCTGTTCTTACTGACTGAGTCTGATGGAGGTCACATTTAAATTAAACTGCAAACAATTACACTAAAAACAGGATCTGAGCTAAACATTGTTGTTGTAGCTCTTTGAGTGGCCTCACTTTGGAGTAAAAGTTTAATTTCTATCTGACCCTAAATTAACTGGTTTTGGGAAGCCTCATTGCACATTAACTTATTCCTGCCAAATAAAATTATCATTGCATACATATCAAGCCCTTTGGATGTTTATCTGTATCAGGACCATCAGAAATTTGCTTTACTCACAGATTAGGTACAGTCAAATATTTCACTGACAAAACCCCCTGCCAATAAACTAACCAGATTTCCAAACCCCTGTGAGCCAAATTGTTTCAACTTTTTCTTATGGAGTATGTCTGGCATAAATGAATTATCTTGACAAACCATTTTAATTGCATATCCTGTGCAATGACTAAATTAGTATTTTTGTCCCCTAGCAACAGAATCCACTGGGAGAAAGTTGTGAGCAGATACTGGGACACGAAATTCACTTTAATTTCTGGAATGATGATTCCCTTTGTCCAGCTTCTTACAAGTCCCACACATAACATATTCACAGGATAATACGTTAAAATATGCATAGGCAGGGTGCCTACGACAACCATGGGGGTATTAATTATGGATAACGGTGCCAGTTGTTCCGTCCGGTATCTCCTGAACAGTTGGCAGCTGTTTCTTGGAATAATAGGCCTGTCATTCTTTGTCATGTTTTTTGAGGGATCTTTGAAGTAAAAAAATACAATAATATAAGACAACTGGATGACAGCTTGGGAATTGCTTTTTTTTAAGTCTTGTCTTTTTTCTCTCTCTCTTCGCGGTGGTTTGGGTATGCTGAGGAAACAGGAAAACATGCAAATACCACTTTGAATCATATGTCTTGTACTGACAAAAGCTGTTTTTAAGTTTGCTGTCTTGTAATTCTATAGTTTTCTCTTAGATTCCACTTCCTTATAATTTAAAATCAAGCTTTAATATGAGATTTGTAAAACACAATGGCTTATATTCAATATATTTAAATCAAATCAAATCAAATCAAATCAACTTTATTTATAAAGCGCTTTAAAACAGCGGCCGCTGACACAAAGTGCTGT
>JAUBOC010000097.1:1356202-1367226 GCA_032275365.1 Anablepsoides cearensis | reverse complement strand
GTTGCGGACCTAATAATAATTATAAGCGGTTTAGAATTTGCGGAACTAACTTTTTTATTAGCGGTGCCCACCACTGCTTCCACCATTGCTAAGCAGCATTAGCCCTTCAGTGTTGCTAATGCTAACACTACGCTACAAACATGCATGATATAATGCAAACCACACCAAAAGAAAAGAAATAAAGTCCAATATTTGGTCTGGACCAAACAAGTGGACCTTTCTGGACTTTTCTAGTAGGATTTTGTTGTTCTTGTTTGTGTTCATTCTACAAAAAGTTACATGAGATTCAGCTGATTGGATAAAGAGTCAAGATTTTACACAGACAGTATAAAACCCTATACATTATGAATGAGTGATTAAAAATAACATGATTAAGAGTAAAGTCATGACACACAGCCAGGGAGTTAAAGAAAGAAATTGAATTAAGGCAGTGGAAGTAAAAAGAACAAACATGAATTTGAAACAGAAAGAGCTAGAAGATGAAACAAGGATTACCCTTGGAAGGTTCCCTTCCTACATTACGTCACTGCAGAACACTTAGCAACGACTTGATCCCAGAGTCTTGTTTGC
This sequence comes from Anablepsoides cearensis, assembly GCA_032275365.1. Lineage (NCBI taxonomy): Eukaryota > Metazoa > Chordata > Actinopteri > Cyprinodontiformes > Rivulidae > Anablepsoides > Anablepsoides cearensis. The sequence goes on along the minus strand of JAUBOC010000097.1, from coordinate 1,366,656 downwards.
AAGAAATCCCATAAAACTGTGTTAGGGAGGGTCTGGACTTGGTCATGTTCCCCTTCTTATGAAACCACGAGTGGGCTTTGAACAGCTGAATGGATAATTTACTCTACGCTGGATAAGTGCTTTTTTTAGTCAAAACATTGTACAAATGTACATAGGCCTATAAGAAGCTCCAAAAGAACAGAGGACAGACAAAAAAGAAGACAGCTGCCTACCTCCTGTGTTCGTTTTTTGATATCTGTCACTCAGCAAAGGCTTCAAACACGATTTCCTATAAGAAACACTGAAAGGAACCAGAATTGCCTCGCTGTCAAAAAGCTCAGAGCGAGGAATCTAATAGGCTATTATTTAACACTTCATGTGCTAAAAATAGTCATTACTTGTCACGTCCAGGATTTGATTCCAAATCCCTTGAGATCAGGATGAGAAGACCGAGAAAGAAGACGACGTAAAGCTCACTGAGCCGTCTTCAACAATGCGCCTTCAAACAGCAGCTCCTATTTGAGGATTTTCTTTTTCATTTGTTTCTCTTTCTATTCTTCCCTTGTTGCCGTTCCAGTTGACGAGCTGCTGCATTCATCGTTTCTCTTATTCATGCCGTGGCATTCGGAGGTGAGAGCCGTGAATAATCAAGAGGCTGGAAGAGAGCGATTTTTGTGCTCTGGGACTTGAGTTGTACGAAAGAATCTTTATGCCTTTTTTCCCCCCCACCCCCATTCTGGGACATTTCTGGACTCCACGCACGTTGGAAAAACAATAAAATTATGCTTACCGATGCAGAACGTTTTGAACATGCACAGGAAGAAGAAAAAATATATATATTTGTCATGTCTTCTATTTAGTCCCATTTGGTTTTCATCTACTGGTTCTCAAAGAGGGGGATTAGAATATTACAAAAGAGTTCATTGTGCTCATCTTCATGAGCCAGTTGTTTCTCAAGTGGCATCCCTCTCCTCACATAAATTCAATTTACAGTCTGTGAAATCAATAATAGAGATCCTGATGTGACAGCAAACAGAAATAATAATCTGCTAAATTTATAGTCGAAGAGGCTCTTGTTTGACTAATTCATATTGTAGAATAAATTGCTGTTTTCCAAAACCCTCTCCTGGACAATTATTGTTCTATAATAGCTTGACAGTTGTGATTGAGCGTGGCAGGCCTGTCAAACGCAATGTTTCTCAGAAAAACCTTAGGCTGGGAGCTGTAGGAGTGGATTATGGTTTGTGGTCTGCACAAAACTAAAATCAGGAGGGCAAATACCTGAAACTGAATGAAACACACTTGTAAATGATCTGTCCTTTACCATAAGTGGCAAATAATGTGTTGTTAGCTATTTTTCATTGACACAGTTCAGGGAAATTACTGAGGTTTTGTCTACAAATCGTACTTTTGGGGGCTAGTGTTTCAGCTTAGAGCTCAGATATATGATGGAGTGTCTCCTGGCAACAGCAAAAGGTCCAAAACCTTTGAAACTAAAACTCACTAATTATCCTTCTACTAACGCTCACTCTAAGCCTCAACCTTAACCATGACTGTGTCTTATTAAGCTTTGCCGGCTGGCTAAATTACAAAGTAATGACCTTTTCCTAAGCCCCACACAAACTGCAGGAAACAAAACAGCAATTGAAAATTAAAGGATTTATGCAAATGTGTAAAAGTCAAAACTGTCCACAAGGGATTTAGAAGAGTCTCACAGGAAGCTCCAGTTTTATCTGGGGTAAAAGTCTTACATGTGTACTGTTCATGCTTAGCTGATGCAGAGCCTCCTTTGTAGAGGACTGGCAAAGGTTTTGCATGTTGCTTTTAAATCTGGTTTGGTGGCATCTCTGTATGCATTTAGATTTTGACAAGCAAACCATAAGCAAACTCACAGTGGAAAAAAAAATGTGTATTTAGATGTTTGTCATATCGACATTAGGAAGAAAGGTCATGTAGCCCCAAAACTGTATATGGGCGAGTAGGAGGAACGTAAAGTTTAATTTCCCCACCAAAAATACAACATGTATACAACAATATAGCATTCCCAACAACAAGAGACGAGGTGGGTTTTTGGTCTAGATTAATATTACAGTTGACGGTCTTGATTGACTTGACATCTATGACCTAGCTTGGGCTAGAGTACCCTCCTTGGTTTCCCCAGATCTGTAAATCTGAAGATTACCAATGCATTTGTGTAATGTTTCAAACAAATCTCTTTAAATTGTTCAACTAATGACTAAAAATGGAGAGTAAGATTAGCGTGTTTGAGACTTGATTCAAGATGGGCGCACAGTAACCGTGTGTGTGCATGTGTTTGTATAGGTGTGTGGACATATTTTGCCACACAATGCTTATGAGGACATTTTGTCGTGTGAAAATTTGCCTTATCCAGAAACAATGGAAAAACCCCATTTTTGGGTCAGGAGTTAGATTTAGGGCTAAGGTGTGGAATACGAGTTAGGCTGTAGAAATGAATGTAAGTCACTTCAAAATCCACACATTTATAGAGATATGAGTCTGTGTCTGTGTGACAGCTCACCTGTCTAAAGTGAAGAATGACAACCATTAAATCCTGACAAATGTTGTTGCTATGTTAGAGCTGATGAAAAAAGTTAACGTGGAGATCTCACTTTTTAATCGTTGTACGGACCCTGTAACTTCATAACACCGTAATCATTAAACCGTTGAAAATAATTCAAATGGCTTCTAGGCAACACACAAAACTTTAGCTCATCCTCAATTTTGAGGCTAATATAAGGCCACAAAATAAACATTTCAATTTAAAATAAGAGAAACAAAGTCAAACATAGGAGTAATACTTTACAGGAACATTGTTTTGATCAGTAACCAAGACCATCCATACAATGTCTCATTTGACTGTCCATCCATCCATTATCTATACCTGTTTATTCCTTTTCAAGGGTCATGGGGGTCACTGGTCCCCATATCCAGCAGTCACAGTGCGAGGGGCGGGGTACACCCTGGACAGGTCGCAAATCCATCATTTGACTGTGTTAGAAAAAAATGTTTTTTATACTTTTAAGTTAATATAATGTCTGGATTCCAATGCTTAAGGAAAAAAACACTAAAATGTGTCTTCTAGATTGTTTACACAGCATTAGACAAGGCTCAACAAAACGCAGCAAGAATTGGCTACTCTGTAAAAACAAGACTCCTGTCTACCCTCAACAAAAATCAATGAGCCATTCTTAAAATAAATTTATAAACCTGCACCTTCCATTAGCTCAATGTTGGGTTACAGCTTGACAGTTTTTTTTGTGCTGTAAATAAGGAATGCACTTTGCTTCTGTCTTTTTAAAGTTGGAATGGAAGGTTTTGTAAAGAAACCAACAGTCTATACTGTCAAACTTGCCCCAAATTACAAATGCATTTATACCAATCCGATGCAAGTAACATATTTAAATTGCAGCAGTCATCATGAGTTCTGACGTCAAAACCCAGTTTTTAATGGGGAATCTTTTGAAGTTCGAAACTTGAAGTTCGTACCACACTTATTTTTTTAGGTTAGCCAACAGTGGGTATTTCCAAGTTCTCTCTTTACTCTGCAAATGGTGAGAAAATTTGAAAAAGAAAACAGGAAAATGACCCACAGTATTCAATATAAGACCATACACCAGCCCCGCTAAGTTTAAAATCTAAGAAAAATTTCCTAACATCCACAAGTCTACCAATAAACATAACACCCATGAAATACAGAATAAACCTGTTGAAAGATGTGTTTAAGTCAATTTTTGTTTTATTCCTTTAATAGCCACGTACATTAATCCAATAGTCCCTAAGTGTAATAGTTATAAGTAAGTGTTGTGCAAACAATTTAAATGGTCACTTTTATCCCATTATTTTTTTTTTCATGCTGAGATCAAAATTTACCTCACATTTGACCAGATCCGAAAAGGTAAAGTGCACTAAAGCTAAAAAAAAAAAAAAAAAAAAAAAAAAAAAAAAAAACTTTAGTACTTTGGAGACCATTTCAGTCTTTTTTTTGCCATTGTTGCTCTAATACTGTAATACTGTGGCTACTTGTAGTTTTTACAGCTAAATTTTTTGGGGTCCTTTTTTTAGCTTCTGCTTCAGAAAAAGTGTTTTAAGTCAAACAAGACTTGTAGTGATGTAAGGGATGTGATTGGTCCTCAGAAATGTAAAATAACTGGCCAAACAAACTAAACACTCTTCAAGTACTTATATGGTTAAAACTGCCCCTGTTGTCTCATTATGGATGTTTGTAGTGCTTTAACTCTGCTTTAAAAAATAACCCTAATGCTCCACAACACACAGTTCAAACTATGGAGTCCTCTATTGTTGTTGGTGACTGTCACATGTGCAAGTGATGAGGTCAACCTGACCATTAACCCAGTGTTGCACAATCACAGCATCTTTCAAGTTGTTCAAAAACACTTAGAACTGGTTTGACAGCCCATAATACATGTAAGCCAAACAAAGATTTTTAGTAATTGTTTGAGGCTTAAAATAAAGGGTGTGAAACATTAGCTTCACTTCACAAGGTTAATTTGTCAGACTAGCTCTTTTGTCCATTTACTGATTGATTTATTCAGTTCAGTTACTTAAGGTTTCTCAGCACGGTTTCTTTTATCCTGCATGTTTCTATACTACCTCATTTCACTTGTATGATCATATTTTTTTTTCCATGACAGGACATTACCTTTAATCTAATTCAGTGCAAATGAGCAGAGGTCCTGCAAGACAAATGACACTGGAGTCAGTTAAGTGGTTTCATTGGGACACAAATGAGGATTTTGTTTCTGTGGATATATAAGAAGACAATAAAACAAATGTGAGTCAACAATAAAACCAGTGGGGTGTTAGACACCATGTCCTCAGTATTTTTGAATTTAAAACATTCCGTAGTGTAACATTCCTTGTTTTCAGCTTGACCTTTGGAAAAGGTTTTGCAGTAACAAGCATGAAAAGAGTTCCTCCACACAATAAAAGAAGCATAAAATGTCTCCACTTAAAGACACAAAAAGGAACAATGCCCATCTTTTAACTTTAGAGTTTATAAATGTGAATCTAACTACCCTTACATTGAAGCACTACGAACCTTGTCACAAGAAAGCAATTTGAGCTACAAACCAACTTTAAGCACCTCTAAACTTTGATGTGATGAGCTACAGAAGCCTTTTGGGGTTTGCAGACGCAAAATCAGTGCAACAGAGCAGAACGGCCTTTCCTGTCAAGGAAAAAAACTTGGGCAGATAAGTTACAAGGGTTTTAAAACAACCACTCCCCAACTTAAACTCTTCCACTGAAATACCCCAGTTACATCGCCCCTCATGCCTCCCCGTGTTTCTTCATTTCACGCAACACTATCCAAGGTGTTGGTGGAAACTGGCAGACAAGGTCCAATTTTACACACTGGCTGCCCAGACCTTGGTCGTGTTATAATCAGCTCACTTCTTCCAGGCAAGGAGTAAAAATAGATAAATGAAAAACCCGAAGCGCAGGTGCATGCACACATGTGATACCCCTGCACAGACAATAAGGTATTAACAGGCACACAGGTGGCTAATGCTCATGGGCTCCTTCTTCCAGCCTTACTGTATTTTTAAGTGGCAGACATTACATAGTTTTTGAATGTCGTCCACCTCGGGGCTATGTGAACCATGTTGGTGTGAAAAGTGTTTCTCACTTTCTTTTCAGCCCCAGCAAGACCTAAAATGTTTAAGTGTTTAATCCCAATTAATCTGGAGTTTACAGAAATCCTTTATTACCCCACTGAATCAGTTTAGTGGTCCTAATCCCTTGACAATAAGCAGAGGCGTTAGCATGAAACCACACACGAATAGATCTTACAGCGAAGGGACAACACGTTGTTTGGGAGAGAGTTCAGTCAAATACAACGACAAAAGAGCTGGATAAAAAAATACTCACTATTAAAAAAAAACACAGAACAAAATGCAGTTAGTTATATAATTTGTTCAAAGACTTGGTTTATGTGTTACTGTGGTTGACATTATGTCCTTTAGTCAGTTCCATTCATCTAAAAGAGGAAAAATATGTTGTTTTTTCCCCTCAAGTAAATGCTGTGTGGATTTTATGACCAGTCTTGTTTTACAGCAATGCCATCTTATTTTAATGAATCCCTAAAATGAAAGAGATAGATTAACAAATATTTTTGATGTTTGGTTGTGCATTATCCTAACAAGTAGTCCTCATAGACATTCATCCACACAGTCTCAGGTCCTGTTAACACTACTGCGGATTTTATTTTATTAGTTTTGGGATGTTTCTTAGTCTCCCCCCCCCCCCACACACACACACACACACCCTGGAAAATAGAAAAATCCTTACCCATGCTTGACCACTAGCTGTTGAATAGGGAAAAAATTATTTAAACATTAAAATACAGGAAATGAACAATTAGCTTGACAGAAGATTTCCCCCGAACTTTAGTTTTTTGTTTGTTTGTTTTTTGGATGTTTTTGTTGTGTTTATGCTCATGCTCCCCTAGATACCACCCCCCCCCCCCCCCCCCACACACACACACACACCCCCACACACACCCACACACACACACCACCATACCCCCACACACAAACACACACACTGAAATACTATGGGGAATTTGATACTATTTAATAAATAAACACATCACTGTACGACACTGCATTATATAAAAGAACAGGTTTTATTTGTTTAATATTTTAAATTATTCAAAATTTATTTTTATACTAAATAGAGAAAACAATTTTTTTATTTTTGTTTGGGTTTTTTTCTGGTGTCTTGATCTCCCTGGTGCTATTTATTTAAAGCCAATGTATGCAGCCTGTCTGGTGACATTAGATTAATTTGTTTTTATCCAATCCAATTATTTTTAGAACTTCTTGCCAGTGTGTTTCAGGTGTGCCTTGAATTACATCCACAAGTGTGTCTCTAATTAACTCAAATGTTATCAATAAACCTATCAGAAGCTTCCAAAGACATGTCATCAAATGTCCTAAATTAATTAAAAGGCTAGTAGAAATTAATGGAAATTGACTTAAAAATTATCTCATTATTCTGGCATTTAGCAAGTAATGGGAAAAGTTTATTCTGATTTCATGTGAAAAATAAAATGCATGTGTGTCTTTATATAGTGTATGTAAACTTCTGGTTTAAACTGTATATTGAGGATATAGATCTATAATAATAACAAAGTGTTAATTTAGGATTATTAAAAAATCTGAATAGTCAGCTTAAAATAAACACAGCAGACTAAGCTGTTCAAATCCTAGTTTGCCTTGAAAAATCCCTGTACATGCAGTTGTATGTAGGCAATCAGCAGCTTGCCACAGACTACGCTTAGAAAATAACTTCTGCAGCTCTGGAGCACACGTGCTCACCCACATATGCTGGTGGTATAATTTTCTGCACTCAAAAGATAATTAACATTTTTATGTCACAGCATGTAATTGCGGATGCGAGGAATTAATCACATTATCTCCATTTCATAGTTGCTCTGAAGGGTGCAAAGCAGAAATGAGCTTACTCCTGAGGCACCTCGGGACTATTTAGGTCTCCTGTGGGTTTTGGTGAGTCGAGAAAACTATCTAGTTCTTAATCTCTTTCTATAACAAGTCATTTATTTGACCTTGTTTACTGTTCGGCTCCATTTAAATAACATGGACTTGATGTTTCGGGATGTGTCTGACATTAGCCGAGGCGAGGATGAATTAAGTGTTGGGGAGACATTAATTTCCACCTACCTTTTTGCTTCACGCTGGGTGTTGAAAATGTTCTGATTTGATTAAACATAAGCAAAAATATGGGGGAAAAATGAATAACTTGTGAAGATAAATACCCAATGATGGGGGATTTTGGTCTGCAGCTTAAATTATAAATATACAGTTTTGTTTTGTTTTTTTTGTTTTTTTACTTTTAAAAATTCTTCTGAATATTTTCATCTTCTGAAGTTTCCCAGTTCATTGGTGACCTTTAATAAGGGTCAAAAGTCCTACTTGGATAATAAAAACGTCAAACAGTTTCTACATCAGAGGCAGTCCACATGTTTCAATGTCCAAACCTGCAAGAGTGATTTCCCAACATCAACCTTTTAATTTCTCCAGCTTAAAAAGGATTTATGGTAACATAATGAAGTAAATCTCCTCAGCCTGGGACAACATTGTGAAGATAAGGTCATACGTTGACTTGGTCCAGCACCTTTTCAGTCGGGGCTGCTGTGTGTGTGTGTGTGTGTAGAAGTGTGTTTAGGAGTGCTGTCCACCCTGAACGCATACATTCCTCATATCGATAAAAAAAAATAACCTTCAAAGAGCTAATCTCAAGTGTCCAGATGCTGTTTGGCTGTGTAATCACGTGATTTCAAATGTGCCGCCTGGGATTATGGAAATATTCAGAAACTCAGCTTTACCATTAAAGATTAAAAATAGCTCCTGAGCATACACATATACATGACTTATGCAGAAGTATCCAATGCTTTAGATGATTTATTTACCAACACTTGTAAAGAGTCAAGTAATAGTAGCAATACTTTGAGTTTTACACCAAGTAAATCTCAAAACTTAGATACATTTAAAATATTTTTAGGCAAGGTTCTCTGGAATGGTTTATAATTAGAGCAGTCTAAAAGTTTAAAGCTCTTTAAACCTAAGTTTGGAGATATAGAGTTTATTTCTAACAGGACTCATGAGCTAATGGCTAGTTTGAATGCAACTAAGGTAAAAGAGGATGGCTGAAATATTAGGCCTGAATCTCGTTGGGCTGCAACTGTTGACAAGAAAATCTCAAGATTTTCACTTAGATCAAGCTGAAATAATGACACATGTGACAACCATAGTTGCTAATAAATTGATAATGGAGTGACATTGTGAATAACATGCACATTTAGGTCTAATTTTAGTCACAAAGTCTTGATTAGTTCTCAGCATGATTGCAATTTGTTCACATCACAATTTCGTTTCATAGGTATTTAAACCCACTCACACTTAGGCTATGGAGACAAAGTTTCAACAAGATAACTTGTTTTTTCTACCAAAAGAGGATTTTCGAGGTTGTTTTGTTTCCTGCAATGTGAGAGCAAGGCCTTGCAACTCACTGGAGGAAAATAAAAAAAATCCTCGCAAATGTTTTGAACATTTTGGGGAAACCCTTTGGGAATGTCCACAACATTTTGTCACCAAAAGCCTCAGTCCTGTAACATGCAGCCTTTACAACACTCCATCCAACCATCCATCAGTTTAATTTGAACCCACTTCTTCTTCTTTCTGCTTGTTTGTGGGAGTCACTGTGTGAGAGGTGGGAACACACAGGGACAAACAACTATTCACACTCTCACTCACACACTCAACTTAAGAGTTACCAAATAACCTAAGGTATGTTTTTGGTCTGTGGGAGGAAACTGGCAGAGCTGTATAGTTACTTAGTATATTTACTTTGTAACAGTACTTAATAATTTTTTGGAGGATTTGTAATTTTACCAAGTTTTTTTTTTTTTATTGTAACTTTTACTTTTATGATGTTACCTTCATAGCATAAAATGGCATTTTACTTCTTTACTTTAAAATTAACACCTATGCATTACAAATTTAAATATGATTGAAACTCACATGAAATAAGTTGTTTATGAACCATAAAAAAAGTTGAGTTTACTTAACCAAGTTATGTCAACTGAGTACACAAGTTGGTTAAATGGAACTAGTTTGGTTAAGTAAATTCAACACTTCATTTCTTAGAGTGTGTGTAAAAGTACTTTTACTTTTCAGAAAGTTGTGAGCAGTTTTGTGACCTTTACTTAGGTACAATAATTATCAGTGACATACATTTTTCACCAAAGTCATTTTCTGTTAAGGTATTTTTACTTTTACATAGTCATTTTTTTAAGTACCTGTAGAAAACCCACAGTGATGATGTACAGGGAGAACATGCAAACATTACCCAGAAAGGCCCTTGGCTGGGGGTTAATCCTGCAACCCTAAGTGACAAACACTGCTAACCACTTTTCCAATGTACAGCCTAGACCTGGGGCCTCATGTACAAAGACTTGCGTGGATTTCTTACTGAAACGTAGAGTACGGTCAAATCCAGAATAATGCGTACGCACAAAAATATCCAGATGTATCAAACCGTGTGTACGCTGGAATCCACGCACATTTCTTTTGTACATCACAACTAACGTGGAACTGAGCGAACGTGCAAATTACTTTTGCATGTGTGATGGACATGTTTGAGTGATCCTTGCGCGATCAGAAATGATTTCTAGATTCAGGAAAATCATTAATTAAATATAGGGAAGAATGGAGCGGGAGATCGACAGGCGGATTGGTGCTGCGTCTGCAGTGATGCGGGCGCTGTACCGATCCGTCGTGGTGAAGCAGGAGCTGAGCCAGAAGGCGAAGCTCACGATTTACCAGTCGGTCTACATTCCTACCCTCATCTATGGTCACGAGCTTTGGGTAGTGACCGAAAGAATGAGATCACGGATACAAGCGGCCGAAATG
>JAUBOC010000097.1:1302292-1316861 GCA_032275365.1 Anablepsoides cearensis | reverse complement strand
TGTTTATATTTTTGATGAAATGAATAAACATTATTATTATTATTATTATTATTATTATTATTATTATTATTATTATTATTATTATTATTATATTAACCCTTTCATTAATCACACACAGCAACATCCATGCACTGCTGTGTAAAACTGTTGCCCGTGAACAGAGTGGCTCTCCAGATCATTAATCAACTCAAGGCAAGCCAGTCAAGGGGCTTCCAAAATGTCAAGGAGGGGAGGTTAGATGTTGCTGCGCTCCTGTGAGCTTCTACACCAGGGAGCTGATCACAGCACAACACTTCTGTTGGTCCCAGATGGTGGAGAAGAGCTTTCAGTCTTTATATGCAAGCACACAATTGAGAAACGCCAGTATATCCACAGGAGTTGGTTATGTTACCTAAAAAAAAAATAAAAAAATGTCAAAATGCTAGACTAAAATTAAAATTTTATTGTGCAATCAGCTTTGAACTGATATTGTGAAGATAATGAGCTTGGTTTCCCTCAGAGGCAGGTTCTCAGATTTCATTTTGTGGGTTATAAGCACTTATTTTGCATCGCTATGCTTGCTGTGGTGACTGTAGCCACGGTTAGAAATGGATATTTAGATATGAATAAAGTGGTGTACAATAAATGTCATTGAGTTTAAATTAATTTCTTGGTTTTAAATAGTTATTTGACAAATCTGTGACTTTTACTCTGTTAAAAAAGTTACGAACCCAGAGTGATTTTTTTAAAGAACTGAAAAAGTAGTTTGATGCATCAGAAAACCTAATTTTAAGAAAGATCTTGTTTTATTGTTCATTGTAAAATATAACAAATTAACACGGATAAGTTATTTTTTTTGACACCAAAATAATTGTTTGACATTCAAGTTTGTTTTCATTTTAAAGGATATTATATGTCATGGTTTCTAAATCCTCCTTTTTCACATTGACATCATTCAGTTGGTGTCTTAAGAAAGTGAAACTACTGTACAATGCTTTGGTCTTAATTCCTCCTCATTCTAACTTCACATGTACCTCTTTCACCCCTTTTCTGAGGGGTGTCTCAGAACAACTAGTTTTGAAGCTGTCTTTTTAAATCCAAATGAGGCACTTCACACCCCGCCCCCTCCAGCTTCCAGGCTGGTTCATTCTAGTTCGATAGAGGGGTTTACGTCTATCAAGTGGTGCATAAACACTTTATTTACATATTAATTAAAAGATGTCAACAACAAAAGATTTGTCCAACTAGCCTTACATGTTTGAGCCAGAGTCTGACCCAGAGGCAGAGGACAATGAAGATTACCAAGATGTAGTTGGTAAGTCTAGACCTTATTTGGCAGTTCTGTCACAAATACAGTGATGTAATGGTTCAGAAAACATCATAGAAAATAGAGAAAGCTGAACGGGTTGAAAAATATGACCCAAAAAGAATATAAAGTTATCTACACAGCACCTGGAGAGACTAAAATAAAATTGTCTACATTCTAGAGACTCAACAAAAAGCATTTAATGGCTAAATGTGTATATTTTACATGACATGTCCCCTTTAAGTCTATATGGGGACAAAGCTCACATTTTCCAAAAAGAAGTAGGCCTTGTCCAAAGTCACACAGATATTTACAAGTTAATTTTTGCTACATTTGCACTTGCACATGCAGTTAGCAAATTAGTGGGAGAAACTAAAATATTTCAAAATGTAAGTTTATTAAAAGTTTAACTGTGAGAAAAGTGGATCATGAACTGTTCATCAACAGCTGCAGCACAGAAAGATACCGCTTTAAGCTCTAGCTTGAACGGTTTTGTGAAAGTGGTGTTAGAAAATGGTGCTTGACAAAGGTCAGCCTTATTAGTGTATGATTTATTCATTTTTATTTATTTTTCTTTACAAACTGAATTCCCTCAATACTGCTAAACCCAAAGATTTAGGAACAAGTAGTTTGAAGCCAAGCAGTAGTAAAAACCTTTGGTTTATGTGGTGATAAACAGAGACGAGGGAAAAAAAAAGAGAAGGGGATGCTTTGACAGATTGGGCTGGGTTTGTTTTAGAAAGTAGTGGAGTATTTGGGTGGTATAGGGTTTTTATGAAACAGCATGTCGCCGTTTGCAGTTGCAGAGCTGATACATAAGTCTGTCTGCTGACCGCTAGCCTGAGGTGTAGCATAAATAAGGGATGATTATGCCAAGCAGTGCACAGCTCTCTACATGTGAAATAACCCAGAGGGGTTTAACAGTGCTGCAAATTCTTAGTTTCTGTGTATCTGGTGTGTATGTGTGGGCGACTGGGCTTTGGATATACAAGGCATAAACACATGAAAAAAGGAGCGCTAGCACTTGGATGCCAAGTCTTTTCTTTCAGGAGATTCTGCCTCATGCATACTGTACACAAATGCAACCACATGCGCACAAACACACAGAAATAATGTCATCTCAAAAGACGAGACGAGAAAACTCAGCACGGTGATTTTCTGTAGTCCATTCATCGGCTGTGAATATCCAGGCCTGCGCGAGCACAGAAACTCTCACTTTCCATCTCTTCTCGCCTCAGAGTCGGTCATTATCTCCATGCGCCCTTGTTTGTCTGTGAAACATTTTCATCTGCAGTGACTCATTGCTTTTGAGAGTTTACCAGCTGCCCGGTGCCCAAGTGTGTGATCACGGCATAAAGAGTTCGAACGGGAGCAGCGGCTGACTGGCAAGCCACAGCGATGGACTAATTAGGCCTCTAAAACCCAAAAGGCAACAGGTTTGAGCTGTGCCTGGTGCGAGAAGGAAAATTGTCATAATACAGTTTTTTTTTTCTTTTTCTTCTAATAATAGACACTCTGAGGCCTGCCTCTCTGTATTTTACCATCATTACTGAATTGGACCGAGGGAATAGAATATGTGCGGGGGACTGAACAATGCTTTGGTCTTTTTGTGCAATTAACACTAAGCTGCCCTTGACTGTAGCTCCCTACTGGTTTGATACCTGCTCAGCTAGCCAACAGTGGGTTTATTTGGTTGCCAACAGCAGCCTCCAGGTGTGAATATGTGTAGCTGCGTGAGGCTGAACCATTCCTCTTGAATAACTAGGATCCCTATGATCTGTTTATGCCAATCAGAGGAATCATTAAGTGATTAGGTTGGAATGCTCACTCATGCTGCGCTGTTGTGCATCGTTCTTCTGCCCTGAACCAACCAAACTACTGTCTTTGTTCCACTGGCTGATTAATTAACTGGCTGATTAATCAATTTTATCCCACCGTCTAAATCATTTGCATCCGTTTAGAGATTTGATGTAGTGAACACCAACCAGGGCTGAAACCTTGAAACTTGGATAACTTCATTAATAGAATTTGCATTGTTTTGTTTAATCAAGACAAATATGCTAAAATAAAACAAGTTGATGCAGAGACTGTGAAATAGGGGGTAAAAAAAGATAACTAATTGTTGAGGAATGAAGAACCAAATACAATATTTGCTAAATAGTTTTGTTGTTTTACAAGGATGACGCAGTTTGTGGGGTGTACCTCTTTATTGATATTTCTAAGACGTTTCATACAAGATTTACTAAAAGTACATACTTCACTGTGTTGGACTGTCAGAACATACTGTTTCGCGGTTTAAAAATAATCTCTTAGACATGTTCCAGTGTTCGAAAGCTGAACTTTCTGCTTGCTTTTTGTAGCCCAAAGCGTTCCCCGGGCATGCATTCCTGGAACCACTCTTCTTAACTTTATGTATCAACAATGTCGATAAAGACTTCTCAACTGTCATTTTCCACGTTTACACCAATATGATGTACTGTGTAGCATTCAGAACTTATCCGGTACCAGTTCTGAATGCCTATAATACCTAAACTTTATGCCTGGTTCACACAGCAATATTGGAAAGTTGTCAATAGATTTTCAAATCCTGTGAAACCCCACACATGATGACAAAATATCATAGAGCAGGTTCGGTCCTACAGTGTACTGTGTCCAGCCACATGACAAAATACAACACACCACACATGAACACATTTCATTCACAAACCTCTCTGGATCAAACTTGAGTTCAGAGTAAATAAACATGATTGATGAGGAAGAAGCACATGTGTTAATTTGTGGACTATTTTTAACAGACAAAAAACTAAACAAAAAGACGTCTCCAATGTCCACCAGATTTTCTGGCCCTTCATGGCAGTTTTGTCTTCTGAATTTTGGATTACCCTTCTTGTTTCCATCACCTCACTTTCTGATTTGTTACATTCAACAGGCCGTGTGCTTGTTTGTTCTCGGGGAACACCACAAATGCTGGGACATTGGGCCCAGATGATCCAACATGTCATATCCCCGATTTGAAATGGGAGTGGTCCCGTCGTCCTTCTGAGCCGACAAGATCCCTCTTAACTCACCACACACGGCAAGAATATCTTCTAAAATTATCTCTAGAGACATCACTATAATCGCTTACATCCATAAGATTGTTGGAAGGGCAAAATCCAGTCAAAAGTTGACACAATTATCTTGCAGTGCGAACCAAGCATTAGTTGTTACTTCCAGTCTGTCACCTCTCTGTTGTTCTGAGACAAAGTTAGTCTCTGAGAACAATGGGAATTCAGATTTATTTCCACTCATTCAGGTCTCATGACAATCAGCTGATAAAAATACTGAAGGCAAAATGTTTGCTTTATAATCTTTTTTTGTGGCCAAAAATATTTGTCTTGCATTTTGTGTGTCTTTTTTGGATAACAGAGAAGATTCTGTGCATGTCAAAATGTAAATACAGTCATCAAGTTTTGAGATTCATTGCAAACCTTAAAACTCTTATTGTGTCATGCAGTTTTGTTTTTCCTTTTGTTGCTTAAAACACTGGCATATTCATATTTATATTTTCATTCTTGGCTTTCTTTCATATCTTCAGATCTTTATCCTTGATGAAAGAAGAAGGTGATTGTTTAGCCACATGACTTGTTGTTTTTAACTTTCTGGTACTACAGTAAGTTGGAGAAAAAAATGTTGAAATATTGTCATCCTCGCTGTTGGAGTCAGCTTCAAAACCTACTGACTTTTGAAATAACTAGTCTTATTGAGTGAATTTAAACAAATTTGACAATGTTCTTTTCTACATCTGCTCGGTTTTTCAGTGTGCAAGTAAAAAATGTATGCATGACTGGCCTGAAATCCATCAGATGCAAATCATTTTTATCTCAAATGAGACATTTTTCAATTTTGCAAGGATCGCAAAGCCTACAATCAAATCTCATTTGTATGTCCCAGTTTAGATAAAGTGGTGTTATAAAAAATTTAAATGCAGTTGGCTAACAAACTAGTTTATTGTGACATCATGCTGGATAAACTAAAACGTCTGAATTGCTTATCACCTGGTGAACCTATTTTTACCTGGGTAAACACAGAGTTGTGGGAATATCTTCTGAATTAAATCTGTTTCATCCTCTTAGGAGACTTTCAGAAGCATATCAAGACATTTTCAACCTTTTCTGCGGGTGGCCAAATGTGTTGCAAAGCCAATTTATGTCAGTGTTCTCTTTAATTTGTCACCCAGTGATATAAAGTCTCTTGCGTTCCATTTGTTTCTGTTTTTTTTGTACTTAGAGCATGAGATGATTTATTATGACACCACACAGCCATAGCATTTGACACAAACCTTTTTTTTTATATAGCTGTAACAGGTTTTAAATGGCCGTTAAATTTCCTGTGACAATACAGCAGGTAGTCAAAGCCAATTCAGCCCAAAGCAAAGTGGCATCAAATCGGACTCCATTTGTCAGGTGCACTGTAAAATGTCAAGGGAAGCAAGGAAGGATGGGAAATGTGAAAGATTTGAAATGGCACTCGCCAACTTTGTTACACATTGATGATGTCTGGATTTTCAACTTTTATGATGGCACAATTGTGCTAGTCTCCAACCAATATCTAAGCTGAAAATTACTTTAACTGCAACTTGATCAATAAAGATTTATGCCAGGCCTTACCTAATATTGGATGTTTTTTTCATAAAAGAGTTAGTTTAAGATTTAGTTAACTGTCTGTTTATTAATATGGGAAGCCAAGTGTAAAATGAAATGTTTAAAATGTCACTAACACGTTTTTCACTATTTAGGGTCACTTTGGGTTAAAAGAAAATGCTAGTTAAAAAGAATTCCACTAACATTTTATCATTTAGCTCACTGTTTGTATATTTTGCTATTTTTTTTTTTTTTTTTTTACAAAATGATAAATTTAAATGGTATGTCCAAATGTTAAATCCCTAATCTAAATGTGTAAAAAACTTAAATGTGAATATTGTCGCTGAATGTTAAACTTTTCATTTAAGTGTTGGAGACTGTAACGCAGCCTTGGCTTTAGTTTTGTCATCATCCTGCAAAACAAAACAATGCTAACGCTGCTAACGCTTCCCAACAAGACATCAAAATTGCAAATTTGTCCCTTTTCAAAGCTGTACTTCAAACTGCTGGACCACAAATACCATCCATAGTGATTTCATTGAACACATTTTGAATATAAATCCAAAACGTTTGTTTTGGATTTGTTTTTGTCTCAGGATGATGACATCACAACAAGAGCGGTGCATCAACAGCAAAGGCTGCATTGAATTCAGAAATCCTTCAATGTAATCTTAATCATAAATTCTTAATAAGTGTATTACTGACATTTTATACTTTATAATAACCATTTATGTGCAAATGTAAAATTAAATGGATATTTCTGATCAATAGATATAAAATTATTCATTCCATTAAACTGAGTTAAAAAAAAATCAGCTTCCTTTGTTTGTCTTGTTAACAGTACAGTGGTTTGTACCTTTTTTAATATTTGTTCCACAGGAACACAGAAAGTTGGCTATTGGCCATTAATTTGACAAAACATGCACTTTTCATCCACAAGATTTTCATTTTGCACTCAGCCCAATTTTTACATTTACCTAAAAACTTGCATATAAAACCCATTTTAAGCTTTGACAAAAGGAAGCAGGAAAAAATTGGTGCCTGATAGAAAATCTTAGCATCTCAGCCAATTCCCATTTGGAAGCTCGACAGAATTAATGATTTATGGGCGGCACGTTCGGGTCTAATTGGATTTTGGAACTACCTTCTTCATGTGACAATGTGTAGCAGCCCGACACCACTCCCCTGCCTTGATGTGGAAGTCATTGCCATCATGCCTTCAAATGAACAACTCAACTTGCTCTCGCATCACAAAGATGCACTAAGAGTCTTGGGTGCGCACGTTAGTGATGTTGCCTAGCAACCAAAAAGCAACCCCCTTCGTATTTCCTGATTTATAGCTTTAGTCAAAAAGGAAGAAAAAAAGTTTGCATAAAAGCCATATTTTTTCCTTATTCTCTGTGCTCATGACAACATGTATCTGCTACTATACAAGTACTTGAGTGGGAAGGATAAAGTATCATTAGTCTTTTTTGGTTTATAAAAGAAATTAGTAATTTTTCAGTAAATGTGTAACCTAATTACATTTTTTGCACCACTTTTTTCTTTCGTAAGGGTGTGTTGAAAGCTTTTTCAAGTGCAACCCTAAATGTTACTCCCAACACTCGCCTATGGTGTTATATATTATGTTATACTCATTAAAAGGGAGAAGTGATGGCTATTTATGGCATTTAATACTTTCAGGTCATTAAAATCATAATGGTAGTTATCTTTCTGAATTATTTGTACTGTTTGTTTTACAGTAATTTAGGACCATTTGGGAAGCTGCAAATTCAACAAATCAGGGAAGGAAAAACAAAGACCTTGACACCTGTCTAATTGTTCAATGTAGTTATCTTTTCACCAATTTATATTTTGACATTCTTATATTGATTCTGTCAGTGATGATAGGAGGGTTCAAATGGGTTTTAAGGCTGTTTTCTGAAAGGAAGAATACTAAAGAAAAGCCCAAACGAGCTCTGGAACACTAAAAATAACCATAAAAACAAGTGTTGGCTTGCTTGTTTGGTTGTTTTCTGCCAAATGAGCCTTTTTCTGCATTTTTAGTGTATTTTGCAAAAAGGGCTGCCTTTTGCAGCTGAAAGTGGCACTGATTAGAGCAAGAAAACACCACAACAGTTGAGTTGTGGGCTGAAAAATGACTGGATTGTAACACATGCGGACACCGGGTACAGACATTTAACAACCTTGTCTCAATGAGGAGTCGGATAATCACACTGAAAGAGACACAAACAGAAATTGTGGAGAAGCAATTTGTGGTAGTTACGTTTATCCATTCATGATTTTAAAAAGACTTTTCATCAATTCAATGCAGTTTGTTTATGCAGCGCCAAGTCACAACACACGTCTTCTCAGGGCACTGTACAAAAAATAATAATAATAATAAAAATCTAAGGAAGCCAGCAGATTGTATTGAATCACTTTGACAGTCCCCCATCCTGAGCAGTACATGGGCAACAGTGAAAAGGAAAAACGCCCTTTTAACAGGATGAAACCACCAGCAGAACCAGGCTCAGGATGGGCGGCCATCTGCCTTGACCGGCTAGGTTTTGAGGGACCAGGAAAGGGACACATAATACATAAGACAGCCGAGTCTGACCCATGTTCTCTCTTCTTTGGATCTTTCAGAAATAAAAAAAAAAAACATGAAGACGGCAAGGGAGGTAAAGTGAGCCTGCCTCTGACACCCCTCTGAGCTGCCAGCAGAGGTAGTATCAGAGCTGGGCCTGAGCCGGGCAGACCGACTCGTGAAATTGCAACCCGCAATCCCACGTCTCAGAAAATGACAATGAGCTGATGACATCAGTGAGCGACTGCAGGATTAATCAACAAACAGATTATATTACCGAGGGAATATTAAAGATGACACTAAAGAAAAACATTGTTGGTAGTTGCTAAAATTAGTAAATCCAGTTTTTTGTTGTGTTCGATACAGGGCAGATGTCAGTGACTACAGAATTAATTAATAGATATTTTACTGAGGAAATATTAAAGATGACATGGAACAGTAACTTTGTAGTTAGTTTAAAAAATATTAAACCACAGGATCTAAAGTAAGGTCATTTTGTTTTGTTTGACACGAAGCAGACGTCTGTCACACCATAAATAAGTCACTGTCCACTACAGCTGAACTGAAATCTGCTTCATGCCTCTTTTGGTTCAGTGCTGCTGGGTTCATTTCTGAATGTGTACATGTGAGTGGGAACTGGTTGATTTATGAATGACCCGAAGGAGCTTAAAGCCTAACTGGTCTGTGCGTCCATTTTGCAGAACTGTCTTGTGAAAGAAGCTAGAGAAATACAGGTTCAGGTGAAAATCCTCAGACTGAAAAAATCTCTTGAAGGAGAGACGAAACATTTTATTAAAGAAGAAACCGTCCAGAGGACCTACTTACTTTTCTTTTTGATATAATTGGAACATACCACTCGGGCTCCCTTTTTTAAGAGGGCAACCACATGTCAAAACTGTGGCACTGCCCCTGATGTCCATGCAATGTTGTAAAGGCATGTCAACCAAGACAGTCCCACAACACCTAGAGCCTTAGGAAATTAAGGGTGGATCTTGTCCACCCCCAAAACCCTGCCACCAAGGCTTGATATGACTTTTTCAGTTTGACAGCCTCCCTAACCCAGGATGTCCACCATCAAGTTGGATGATGGCCACCATGAGAAGCACCGACAACCTTGCGACCACAACTCAAGGCATTTGCCTCGACAGTTGGAACATGACTCGGATGTAATGTCTCCTGCTTCAGCTGGGATCTGGTTAGAGTTTTTTTGGAGTTGTGTTTTTTTTTTCTTCAAAAAGTACAATTCCTTATTATCAACATTGATTTGTTTACTGCGATGTCACTATGAACAAAACACGAGTTTATTAGAATAATAAATCATTGCATTTTGTTTTTTTCACAATGCTGCAATTTATTTTAGATTTGGGGTTGACATTTTAAACATGAAACAATGTAAAATCATGCAGTTAAATGGCTAAAAGCCTCATTAAAATTACAACAAAAATCTAACTTGCCAAATGGGCTGGTGACTATAATAGGTTGTTGAGAGTCTCCTTCAACTTTGATGGCCAAGTTTTGTATTGACTATACCTATATTAAAATCCATATTAACTTTGAACCTTCTATTGGGTTTGTCATCTTTAGAACCTGAAGTCTTTGTTTGTAGATAAAACAACAACCTAAAAGCAGTCAGGAGATTGTTCTATGTGTTATAAAAAAACAAATCCCCTCAAGTGCCCTTGAGTCATTGCTGCAACTAATGACAAGCTTCGTTGTCTGTCCATTTGTTTCCCTTGTGTCCTCTGCCGCATCGCAACACAGCTGAAGAGAGATTACAGTTGTATTGGGTGCTGGCTGTCACTGTACAAATGTCCATCATTAATTTCACAGGCAGAAGGCAATTTCAGAGAAGTGGCTGAGTTCAGATAATGCTGAAAGCATTGCTGCACTGTCAGACTGTGGAGAAACACTGGGTCAGGGACGTTTCCTCTTTTTATTCTTCTTTTTGTACCAAATTGTTTAAAATTTAAAATCAAGATCGTCTCACTTTGAGGATTTTTTTTAATTTTTCCAATGAACTACCATACCCAGAAGGAATGCATGTCACTGTCATTCGTGCCAGCCTTTAAAGCATCTTGTTTTGACCTTCCTGGTGTCCTTGGGTATAAAAAGGACCCCAAAGACATAACAGAAAGAGGTGGTCCAATGCTGAAAATAACATTTTGTACGCGTGATGTGTTACAGCTCGTATGTTAAGTTTGAGGATTCCCAGCTACTACTAAATTAGTAAAACTTAAGTCACTTTAGTTTTACCAAATAGTCTTGATGCCAATCTCTGAACATCAGCCATCCATCATGTGAACAATCAGTTTTGGGTGTCACCGTTAAACTGGTTGATCCACAGTGCAAATATACTGCTTATGAGGCTGAGTATACCTGCAAGAACTCAGACTGAAGAACTCTCCTGGAGAAGAGACAAAATGTTTCAACGAAGAGCTCAATATTTGTATCAAATATCGTATACTAAAGTTACTGAGGTCTACATGTATGCCTAGTGTTTGAGAGTCCAGCGGTTCCTACTTTGAACACTTCAGGAAACACACCCAGAGAAAATGGTCATAATCCTCAGCTTTGCTTCTGGCAGCAGGCAAATCACCTCCCAGCAGGGAAGCTGGCCTGTCTGACTTCTGGGTTTCTGTGGGACGTCCAGACTTTAACAGTTTATGCTTCATAAAGGGCTGTCACTCAAGGACTCTAGTAGATTTGTTTCTCCCATTAGGGTAGAACCTAACTCTGTATAAATCTGACATACACTTCTTCTGATATTTTTTTTATTTGTCTCTCCTGAACTACTCAAATATTTGATTGCATTTGTGTCACAATGACTTTAAAAAAAGGACCCTTTGGTCATGTGCATTATCACAAGTTCGGCTAGCCTCCAGCAGATGAGCATTACAGATGGGACCTGCAGGAACGTGTTGTTTTCCAAATGTCTGTGTCACGCAACTGTTGCTGTCACACCAAACGCGAGGAGAGGATAGTCCAGTGAGTCCTCCTCTCGCCTCTGTCACAGGCTGATGAGATCTGTGCCCACTCAGTCCTGTGGAAAATTCCGTTGTTGATGCAAAGCAGAAAGTCGCATGAAATATTCAGAGAAAGATTTGATGTCTTGACCGTCCTCTTTATCTCAAAGTATTTGTTCTGATTATTTCCCAGCTAGATGTGAGTGGGATAAATGTCATTAACAGACCAGGTCCAAGTTTAAGTTTAGCACCAAGTATCAACATCAGGATCTGTTTTTGGTTATATTTTGGTAGTGTTTTGTGTTTGTCAGAAGAACAGAATGCAGACAATAAATCCAGTTCTGCTACAATGACAGTCTTTTGTTTTGATTCAAAATTTATTTTTATGGCAGCTTCTTGTGTCGGTCTGCATTCTTGAGTCCAAATGTCTTACAGCCATTACAAACAAGTCATAGTCATCGCTTAAAGTTTTCAGAATGACACGTTAATTGTCATGAAGTTTGCTGCTTCACTTGGAGATGTTTATTTTTTTATGGGGGGTGGGGGGCATATAATATATACTGGGAAACCTCTGACAAACTGCGGGTGAAAAAATATTAATTATGGCAAAGTTTGTGACAGAATTTGTGTTCTTTGTGCCATTTGACTGCAAACGGCAAAATCGCCTGCCGTATTGTAGCAGTTACACTGGTGATCAGATATTTAACGATTGTAATCACCAGCACTTGGCTGAGACGAGGTCAAACTTTAATCTTAGCTTTGTTTTAATAAATGACAAAATAGCAAAATCTGTTGTATTTTTGTACAAGAAATAAAAAAAACTTTATTCTGTTCTAATAAGTAAACCTTTAAAATTGTGAAAAAGGTGCACATTTTTCACCATGTCTTACATTTGCTTGAGATAAAGTTTTCGAAAGAGGTTTGAAATTTGTTTTTATGGTTTCTTTCAAGCAGCTGATGGAGGGTGTTGCTGCAGCTGTATACAGACAGTATGTTCAGGTTTACCATAGGTAAAGGTTGTGAACAGAATGAGTCAGAAATTGTCAAGAGCTGCTGTTTGCTGCTGCCCCCCGTTCCTTTTTATATCTTTGCCTTTTCTCTCACAGCACTAACTCCAGGCACACTGCCCATTTCTCACACATTGATAATAAATAATCCATTACACCTCTGCAGCTTTTACTGGAACAACTGAAAAAACACGGCTCACCAAAACTTTGCAAAGCGCCACAGACGTCTTTTCCACTTTGTTTTGCATTTTAATTGGCTCCGAAGGCGAAGAAACAACTGCAACAGTTGGAGTCTAAACATTTCAGCTGTCTGCCTCTGGAGGTGAATTGCTTGCTTTCCTCCAGTGCACTGCAGATCCACAAGCCTGACAAATCCTTATTAGAGACTTCTACTATACATCACTACAATATATGTGTGAGCTAGTCTTTATGGTTTTTTTTTTGCACTGGAGGACAGGGAAGCCAATTTGACCAATTAAACCAGTATGTATTGGCTTTGTCCGTGTGTGTGTTGATGTGTGTGCACATGTCTGCAGTGTGGGTGTGAAAATATTTAGAATCCTCTCGACACCCAATTAGTGAGCAACCCGACATGACCTCCAACTTGAAGAGACACCAAAAAGCTCACTTGAAACAACAACTTGGAACTGCTTGACAAAATGGCCCCATTAATGAGCGCCTGTAAACAACTTTCTTCTCGCTGATTGTTGTTTCAAAGAATTTATGACTTTAATTTACATAAATGATAAATACATAGAGACTGGTCATTACAGTCTACTGTGGCGAGGGAAAAAGATGGTATGCATTTACAACTGATTAACTCTTTGAGTCAGTCCAAAATAGTCAACTGACCTGGGAAAGCACAAAAGTTGGTATAACTTAGTTCAATGGTTTCCGTCTTGGGGGCGCTAGCGAGCACAGGAGGGACCCATAACCTAAAATATCTGTTTGTATATAAATATCAGCAGAACACTGTATAATTCAGTTATTCTATTCTTTCCTTGTCAAATAAAAGATTGTAACCATTCATTTTAATGAGGGAAGGGGGGGGGGGGGGGGCTCACCTTGGCTTGGAAGTGAGAAAGGGTTAGGGGGCTTTGAGAAAACATACTGTAGTTTGGAAACCACTGCCTTTATATTACAGTATGTATAGATGTTGGACTAAAATTTGATGGGATGGATAGTAGCTTAGCGTGAGCTCTAATACCTACTCCAAGCCTGACACATTTTGACAGATATTTGCTTAAAACTTTGGCATTAACTATTGGAGTCAACCCTGTTTGTTAGCAAAATATATTGTGAATTTCTGGACAAATCAGCTGGTAGAGCTGTCTCCTCTCAGTGGGAAAGTTGCCTGGTCAAATACCATCCAGGGACCTTTCTGGATAGAGTTTGCATGTTTTCTCTGTGTATGTGTGTTTTTTCTCTGGGTACTCCGGTTCCTTCCCGCCGACCAAAAACTTGACTGGTAGGTTAATTCGTAATTCTAAATTTTGCCTAGGTGTGAGTGACAGCCTCGTTTGACTCTGTGTCCTTCTGATGTCCAGGGTGGTCCTCACATTGAACAGGACACTGGACATGAGCACCGGTGACCCCTGTAACTCGTAAAAGAAAAAGTAAATAAAGATTAAGATGGGTAGATCTCTGGGGGGATTTTAAGGAAACAAATTAACAACTTGTTAAAGGCTCTTTTTTTAGAACAGTTCCACACAGATTAGTTTTTTTATGTTGACTCTGGCAGCTTACTTATAAATCCCAGATGGAGCTGGCCACATCCTTCAGACATCACTTCATCAGAAAACTGAGGCTGTAGCACCAGCACACATTTCACGTCAGACATATTGCCTGTGTTACTACCTCGCTTCAGACCAAAACAGTGTACCAGGGTGGGCTGACTTTGAACTCCCTCGCTACCACAGTCCATTCAGAAAGTACTTTAAGACACCCAGAAGGTATCCAAGTTCCAGAGCGAGGTGTCTTGTGAAAAAGCCTCAACTGTCAATTGTCCATCCGTCCGTCCGTCCGTCCGTTGTCTTCCGCTTATCGGGGATCGGGTCGTGGGGGCAGCAGCCTAAGCAGAGAGACCCAGACTTCCCTCTCCCCAGCCACTTGGGCCAGCTCAT
>JAUBOC010000097.1:1280610-1292004 GCA_032275365.1 Anablepsoides cearensis | reverse complement strand
CCCTCTTCAGAGGGCAGCCCACATCCAGACCCAGGAGGTAGACCCCTTCCCTCTGGGGTGGAGGGGAGCAGACAGCCAGGACCCGGCCCCGGCCGCTCCAGGCCGGCAGGCCAGCCCCCCGCCCCAGCGAAGCCATGCCCCAGACCACCCCCACACACTGCCAACAGCCAAGAACACACCCCCAACCGACCATCCCCCGGGCCCCGGCAGCCACCCCAGCCAGCGGGCCGACCACGGCACCAGGGGCCATATTCCGGGAGCCCGGACCGCCCCAGGCAGACGGAGCACCAGTCCCACCCGTCCCAGTTGTTACATAAGTTCATTAAAAGTGAATCCTCAGTTCACAAAAAAAGGCTTTGACTGCATTTCCGGTTCTAAAATATATATTTTTATATTTCAACTGGAAGCTGATATAGAAAAAAGAAAACTTAAGTGTTGCTCTAAACAGCTCTCTGAGCTTTTTCATTCTTTACAACCTTGTTTCCAACCCACTGTCATCAGTACAGCCTTTTGAAAAACTAGACAGTAAATACATCTTTTTTTATAAATGTATAACAGAAGCCAGTGCTTTTCAACCCTGGTCCTCAAGGCACACTGTCCTGCATGTTTTAAATGTTTCCTTGCTTCAACACAGCTGATTTCAACTGATAACTGATTAAAAGGCTTTTGTTAAACCACAATCCTCTATACCAGCAGGGAAACTTCTGAAACATACAGGGCAGTAGGTCTTGAGTGTTGAGGAACCAGGGTTGGGAAACGCTGTTATAAGCCCCCTAAATATGCAGGCAAAAAACATTTCATTGTTGACTTTAAAACTGGAATAAAAGAACCACTGGTAGAAAGGTTTGCATACTGTTTCTTACTTAGATCTACTGGCTTTAAAAAGGATCTAATAGGACTAGAATTATGATGAGCCATTAAAGTTCCGCACTAAGGAGTGCAGAAACATTTTTGTAGTACTGTCATCCACTCTGTGAAAGAACAAATCATAAACATTTGGTAGTACACCATTTGGAAGACATCACAAAAACATTATGAATTTGTATTACATATTTTTATGTATAATCCAAGACATTTCACCCCAAAAATCATTCATAAAGTTGGGGGATGAGGGGTGGGGGGGTCGTATTATAGTGAGTAAATTTTGATAGATTTATTTTCTAATATATTACCTTAGCCTTTTTCCCGTCTCCATTATCTGCCCTTATCCGTAATTGGGTTGTGGATGCAACAGGTCCAGGAGAGAAACCCAGACGCCCCTCTCCCCAGCGACCCAGAGGCGTTCCCAGGCTCAAGAATGCATAATCCCTTCAGTGAGTCCTGGGTTTTCTCCAGGGCCTCCTACCAATGAGATGTGCCTGAAACACTTCTAAAAGGTGGCATCCTAATCAGATGCCCAAACCACCTCAATTGACTTTTGATGCAGAGGAGCAGCGGCTGTACTCTAAGCTATGGAGCTCCTCGCCCTGTCTAAAGCTGGAAACATACTCCCTCCAAACTGCCGATGTCGGCACGGGTTGTCGCAGTTTCATGACAAAAATTATGTCACCTGTATTCGCAGCGTCAGCTCGGCTGCCCCTTTTGGCACAACCCATCGGCAAAACTTTTTACCCCCCTCCCGTGACAATGGTATTTTGTGATTAGGGCTGCCACGATTAGTCGACTAATCGACGACTAATCGACTATTAAAATAGTCAATTTAATAATCGATTAGTCATTTTTGTTTTTTTTACTTTAATTTTCTCTCCAAACTGCTTCGATATCTTCCACTGCAGCATCTTCCTTTCTGTCCTTGACACACATGCACAGTAGTGGTAACAGGGGCAGGCCGGGGACGTCACAAGACATTATACAGACAGGCTCTGGTATCATGGCTACCCACCAACGGAGCTCAAGTGTGGGATTGTTTTAAGAAAATGAAAGAGAAACCTGTGCAATGCAATATCTGCAAGACAGAACTTGCCTTCCACTGCAATTATTTTTAGTTATGTAGCTAAAATCTAACAATGGTTATATAGTAGCGGCTGCATTCTGGCGCGATAAGCTGTATGCTTTATATTCAATTAACATATGATCCGATTTGTCGACTAATCGAAAAAAGTATTCGGTTGACTACAAAAATAATCATTTGTGGCAGCCCTAGTGTGATTGGTCTGAAGTTCGTGGAACGTTTGTTCTGAAAGCGCTCGAAAAAAAACCTGTCTCGCTTCCAGAGCTGACTGTTACTACAAAGCAGAGTTTTATAAAGATAGTCAAACCGTCAAAAACTCATGGCTTGTCTGTTTGTGCTGAAAGTGCTCGGATGCTTCCACTCGGTTAAAACTAAAAAAAGAGACGACTCGCTTTCAGAGCCGACTGTTACTAGGAAGCAGAGTTTAAAAAGATTGTCAAACCATGAACAACTCATGAATGGAGATAAAACAGACATTGTGCACGGAGGAATCTGACTGATAAAAACTGTGGAGCTGTGGAGCTGACTTTTTTTTTTTTTTTGCATTGTGGTCTGTAGCGGGAAGAAACTCCATGCAGTGACGTATGCTGAAGCAGGAGGGGTTTCCCAGGAGCTCAGCACGGTGTGTCTCTGGAGCTATGAACGGTCTGTGCAAAAACGAATGCCGAACAACCATGTGACCCCGGGTCAACCCATCGGGGTCGGAGCGAGTATGTTTCCAGCTTAAGGCTGAGCCCGGCCACCCTATGAAGTAAGCTCATTTCAGCCACTTGTATGAAGCCTGGTAAAAACCAGACCCTTGTCCTTTACTTTGCTTCATACGAGGTTCTGGACTCTCTGCTATAGAAAGTGATTCTTGCTGGAGGCGTGGCCTCTGCTGAAGTTTAAAATGATTGGATCTGTTGTCCACAACGTATGTCGCTGTGAAGGAGGCTAAGCTAATAAGCTAACCGGAAATCGTGTACGCTGTAAACAACCCTACTAAGAGGAGAGAAGTAACGAGA
Organism: Anablepsoides cearensis; assembly: GCA_032275365.1. Lineage (NCBI taxonomy): Eukaryota > Metazoa > Chordata > Actinopteri > Cyprinodontiformes > Rivulidae > Anablepsoides > Anablepsoides cearensis. Next base: position 1,289,049 of record JAUBOC010000097.1, on the reverse strand, counting down.
CGACTGTAAATGAGAGCTGCAGGCTTTATCATACAAATTTATTTTAATTTGGAAGCCTTATCAACACAGACTGGCTTCATTCACTTCCTCCACTGCCGTATGCTAAACTAACTAGCAGACACTGCGCAGAAAATTGACGTTGTTCAAAACTCTGCCTTCTGTTTGCTAATTGGCCCAGGTAAAATAAACTACAAGCAGCCACTGCACAGAAAATCGACATTCTGTTCTCTGATTGGCTCGGATGAAAATTCTCCCGAAGAAATCCTTGTCTATGGGCGAAATCCCAGAGGAAGCAGTGAAGGGAAACTAGAATTGAGCGGAACTGCATTGGAAGGCAAGGGCCAGGCTAACTTGTATGCAGAATCCCATTCTTTCTGTCATGATCCACGCTTCATGACTATAGGTGAGGGTTGGAATAAAAACACAGACAGACCAATAAATGGATAGTGTTTTGAGATAGCTCTTTGTTTACTATAACCGGCTGAAGTAACGCCTTGTTGCAAGCAACAGCTTGGTTACCCCTGATTTCCTCTGAAAACCTTTTTTAATTATAAATTGATAGCAGCCCAAGTAAAAAAAATGCTGCACAACCAGCACAAACAAACAATGTTGCTTTGACTAATATTGCTCTGTTGTTTGACTCATTTACAGAGACCTGGCTTCAGGGAGATGTCCTGGTTTCCTTTCTCCGGGCAGGGTTTCCTGATGCGATTGATGTTCCACTAATCAAGGGTATTGAATTGCTTTTAGTCTGACCCCTCCCCTGGGGCCTGTTTGCCATGGAAGACCATACCAGGGGCTAATGCTCCAGCTAACCTAGCCCCCGGGAATCACAGGTGTACCCAAGCCTCCGCCATGTTACGGTGGTGATTCTGCAGAAGGAATCCCTCCCCCTCACCACCACCACAATTTTTTTTTAAATACATGGACAGTTAGTTTGAAGTCTGCTGACACTAGAAAGAAATTCTTGTGTGTCAGCTCTTCCTCAAAGACTTCAAATAGGCCCTGGAATGGCTTTGATGCATTTTTAGACTTGCAGCATGTAACTGCTGAATGAAGTGAAAGCTCTCTTTGGTCAGTGTGGAGTTGATCCTGTGCATCTTGAAAGACTTAATTTTAAAGTAAGGAATATAAAGTGGGTTTACCTTTTAACCTATATCATGTTTGCACATATATGACCTATTGCATCAAATTTGTGATTAGATTAGTCTCATATCATGAGCAGTTCCAGACATAACGCTTGCTTTGTCTTGTTAATCAGGATGATCCCTGGTCTGGGATTAGTCTGGATCCTATATGTTTTGCATATTTTTACGAGGATTTTTTGAGGTCATTTGAAAGAAAAAAGTGCTAGCATGCTACTGTGCTAAAGAGTAACTAAACCCCAAATCTTTTTTTTTTTCAGATAAACTGTCTAAATTGTGCCTTTGGGCTAAACTCTTTATATTTCTGTTCAAATTTTGACATTTTAAATTGGTTTAAATCTGCAACATTTGGTCTAAAAACTTATTTAAATCAACATTGGCTAAATATATAGAAGAAAATAAAGCATTGCTTGGATAAACAGGAAACACAATGGTCAAATCCTGAAGTAAAGAAACATCTTGTCAGGGGACATTTCACCTGAAACTGATAATACAGGATACATTTATACATTTAAAGTTATACACACATAACTTTGTGTGTGATTAAATGATTAAGTTAAAGAAGAATAATAAATCTCAGGCATCATGGTCCTTCTGTAAGAAAACAGGTTAAATCACATTTCTTTGCATTAACAGATATAAAAACAGACAATTTGATACACATGTTTCGGTTTTTTACATTTAATCAATGCAGAATGTTCAGTTCTGTTACTTTAATCCAAACTGAATGTCCTCTGTGATCCTGTGAGGAGAAGAAACATCAGTCTCTTGAGATAAACCAGATCTTGTTGGGGGTAGGAAAGCAACTGTCTTAGAACCAGACATCTCTTGAGGGAGTGCTGGTCCCTCAGAACGTGAATTGATCAGAACGTGACAGTTCGGACAGTTTCATGGTTCGAATGGAGTTAAGGAGTCGGAGTTTTATTCGTACCAGACTCGAGTTGTTACCTTTGGCTGTTTGGACAGGAGAAAGGGGGTTGTCAAAGGAATGTTATCAGTCATAAATGAAGGTCCAGGGGTCAGATTTATAAAAGATTGCATGGAAACCATACTAAAAGTGAAAGTATGGCTAAAAGGTGAAAATGACCAAAAAAAAATTCAGATTTATAAAACCGTCCACACCTTCAAGCAATTTGTCTTTATAGATCACAGCTGCACTTCAGAGTTTGCGCAAAAGGTCCTGCCTCAGGTTTTGCCCTCTACACGCCCACACTCAATCATAAACAGTCAATGTAAAATACCTCATGAATGTTAAGGTGTATTGAAATCAGTCAGCTGATCAATGTCAAAAAAAGCGATTGGCTCAGACACGCGTTCCTTTGTTCGTGTGGAGTTTGACAGGTGCTGACAGCTGCTCATGTGAACAGATTGTCTGTAATTGACACAGATTTTCTCTCATTTTGCAGGTTTACAGACGTTTAAAGTAATCTAACGATTTTATTCTAAAACTCAGCTTCAGTTTTATTTTCTCTCAGAGCCTGCAGGAGGATAAAAACAATAAATAAAATTAAATAAGTCAGATAAAGTTAGAAGTAAGTTCACCAATCTTCTCCCCCATCCTCCCCTCCTGCCTGCTCTGTTATCTGCGGCTGATCATCTCCTCACCCCCCACTCCAGGGTGGGTGCGCCCAAAGAGTGACTATAACCGAGCTTTATGCTGTTGTGCTTCGCTGAAATTCCTCTTGTCGGGGAGGGGTCTGTGGGTCAGGGTCGTCTGAGGAGGAAGGAGATGGAGATGTGTGAACTTTTATTTAAGATTTAAGTGTTTTATTTCAAAGATCCTTATGGCGCAGCAGCAGAAGCATACAGTAAATAATACTGTTAGGAAAGCTAAAGTCGATCTAAAATCTAAGTCTGATTATGAAGGTAAATTAAATATCAGACAGTGATCATTACACAGTGTGGCTAAAATTCCTCATTTCACCATCTGTGTCGCAGCTTCCCGTCTCCAAAAAAAGCATACGCATGGGTCAGAGCTGGAGTGAGGGACCGCACATTTTAACGTCAAGTTTGGGTTTTATAAATCACAACCTTGGTGTGAAAAGTGGCGTACGCAAGTTTCTGGGCTCGTTTTGTGCGTACGCAAGCTTTATAACGTACCCAGGTCAGGAGCTTTAGAAGTGGTCTGTGGATGAGTCTAGAGTTCACTAAGACTCATCTTAGTGAATTTTAATGCAGAAATGTTGCAGATTAATGAATATCGAAATCCAGCTGCCTGGTAGTCCCTACACCTCCTATGGGTTGAACTTTTGATTGTTTTTTACGCTTAAGTGTATTCTTAACAGTATTCTTATGAGTAATTCTAAGAAACTTGATAAATACAGGTCCTATTTTAATAAAACTCACTTGTGATTTCGGCTAAATTTCAATGCAAGAACCTAATAAATAAGGTGTTGACTCTATTCCAGCTGGTTTCTACAGAGAACTTTCATAGTTATTCTGAGAACCAAACTAACTTCTGTATTAGATAAATATAAAAAGCCTATAATTAAATGTCAGCAACTTCTGGTAAAATAAATAAAGTTTGCAAACTATCTTTTGGAGATGAGAAAACTGGATGCCAATAAGGTTTTGGGTATTTTACTGTTTACCTAAGAATTTATTAATTGTTTCTTAACCAGACAAATCCCATTGAAATCACAAATCTATTTTGAAAGGGAGATCTGGGCCTGAAAGCAACCTAACATGCATGCTTTTGATGCATACATAGAACTCAAAGATTCATAGCTATGAGATTTATGTGAACAGTCATAATTTAAGTTTCACATAATTCAGAGAATGACAACAGTAATACTTATATTTCTTAGGTAGAAACTGGATAGAGTTAACACAACACAACTAGCCACACACTTCACTCACAGATACCAATATGGCACAAAGTTTGCCTTCTTACTGTGGAAAATCAAGAAACAGAATCAGCTATGATACCAGTTCTCATCTAGCACTGGAACCTCTTCAGTGTAAAAAACCTAAAAATCATTGTATATGTTGATTGAGGTAAGACCCTCAAAAGACTAGTGGTTGTTGGTTTAGTCCCAGATTCCTCTGTGTGGTCTTCATGAAAGATCCAGAATCCCAAATTAGCCATGATGTGCTTACTGATAGATGAATGTAGAGAAAAGTGTTCTCAGAAACACTGAATAATTGAATGAATGCTGATGTATCCTACTTTCCAGATTTTGTTAGATTATAAAAGTCCCACACTAGAACTCACAGATGAAGACCTGCCAAATACACAACACAGAAACAGACTTTTTCAGCTTTTTAGCTTGCTTTGGTTGTTGCCATTGTAATTTTAACAGTGGAAGTTGTACTTGAACAGTGAATAATGATAATTATTTCATAACCCTTCAACTGCAGATGGTGTCTCAATCCCTCCACTATTTTTAATCACATTATTTACTGATTACCTTTTCCAACAGTATTTAGTTGTCTTCAAAACAAAATTTTCGTTTCAGAGTAGCCTGCAGATTTTACGAATGCTTGGTACAAAAACTATTTTGACACACATGTATTGAATAAGTAACATCAGAAAGATGCTGAAATAAATGCACAGTGACCCCTTCTTCCTTCATCCTAGTATTATGAAGGCCAAAGTTGTTCTGCCTATCTTAGCTTTGTGCATCAGTAAGCCTTCTTCCCCATGGAGGGATGACATAAAAAAGGAAAGAAAATGGAATGTCTGCAGTCTTCTCTATCCTTGGTTAGACAGGATGTTGAGAGAGGACCTTTAAACAGTGTTTTGCACACCACTCTCCTCACAGAGACCCTGGGGAGCCTTTCTTCAGCATTCAAGTTCAGCAAAGGTCAGTTAGCTCTGAAGGGAAAAAAAAGAAAGAAAAGAAGCCAGATTAAATTTATTTTAGGCACCTAACAATAACTGTGACATTAACTGAGAAACTGAAACAATTACAATTTTGTGCTGTGCTAAATTGCACACAATTATTTTTGTTGATTATTCTCAGCAGTCATCATTTCATGCATTTCCACAGGATGGAAAGAAGGTATTCTGTTCTTGATTATTCTTACGTAAACCTTTTGATTATCTGATTACTGAATAATACTGTATTTATTATGACAATGACCCTTGTGTTCTCAAATTTACACATGGAGAAGTTACAGCTCTACAGTTTTTCTTGAGGCACTATTTTCTTATGAGTATTGACAAAAAACAAGACACCTTGTTTGTATAATTTTTGTTTCAAAATATTTATTCACACATTATCACATATGTTGTAAGAATTTTATAGTATCCGTTACGACTAACAAACATTAACAAAACAAGTTCTATATTTGAATTTGTGCAAACAGATTGTAAAACTAAATTATCATATAGGAAACGTGCAAGGAATGATGACCCCCTCTACCCTTACCTCTCAGAAATATTAGAATGTGGATCATAATAATTGTGATTAAGCCAGTCATGGTACCATTATGATATATTTACACATACACACACCTATTATGTCTCTATCCTTGTGGGGACTTTCCATTGACTTCCATTCATTTCTTGGAAATTTTATATCCAAACCCTGACCGTTTACTCTAGAATTAACCTCACAGGTGACCCTAAAACTAACCTAAACTCAATTCACACCTTGGTTCTAAACCTGCTACAAATTCTAATGACCTTCCAATGCCAGTGCCCACAGCCCCCACGTCATGGATGCATTACTGCTATACTCCCTTCTGCCCAACCTGGGACCCTGATTTTTCTGCTAATAAAAGTATAAACCTCACTTTGGAGATTTTGTTCCTGATAAAAACCACTGTGGACCCCATCAAGATCCTGCAAAGGCCATTCAGGTTTAGACTTTTATTGATAGCCGGTTCATTATCCAACATGGAATGTGCCTAAAAAGTTCATATTTCCACTGTCAACTGTATTCCTTTGCATAATGAAGATGAATGTCATGATTTATTTCTGAGACTTGTTCTGTTATAATTTTTTTGTTTTATTCTTATTTTATTGTTTTTTTTTCTTGATTTTAATTGTTGTTTAATCTTTATTTTGTGTTTTTCATGTTTTGATTTTATATGTACATAATTTTAATGCAGCTGTGGTTGTTTTAAAGTGTTTGATAAATATAGTAGTAGTAGTAGTATTTCCTAGCTGAACCTGAATGCACCACCTCTTGTAGTCTCTGATTTACTGCACTTGTTAAACTGACTGTTTCCTCAGTCCCATGTCAGGTTGTGTACTGCCATCCTGTCAGCATTCTAGCCTAAAGTTGTGTGTGTTCTGTACCTCAGGTTTTATTGATCCTGGATGCTTTGACTCTAACCCTGCTTCTCCCTTGTGATCTGTTGGATTTCTTTGCTAGATGACTATGGGCATTTTGTGCCTCTTCAGTCTTTCAAATATAGATGTTTTTCTTTTGAACTCTTTAAATGTTATTTCCCAAATGTTAATTAATCTACATTCTTGTATACAATTATTTTTGTAATGAATTTCTGCCCAAGGACACAAATCAATAGATTGCATTTCTTGAGAATGTTGTGAAGTTAGTAATAATCTTTGGTGAATTGGTGTTCTTTAACCTTAAAATACACCTTAATATTGACTTAATTCAGACATTATTATTAGATAAGCACCACGTTCCAGATCAAATTAAGCTATACATTATGTCCCATCTCTTTAAAATTCTTTGGAGGCTCAAGTCTTATTGTCATTCCTCTCCACATTTTGTTGCTAACATGAGTCATTCATTCATTTTTTGATAAAATGGTTGCACTAAGCTCTTACCAAAAAGTGAAGGTTGATCAAATTTGCTCCAAAGTCTCACTCAATCACTGTGAAGGCTTTATATAGTGTTTTGTGTTAGTTTGTAATGTAGCTAGCACAAAATTTTGTGATGTTTTCAAAAGACAATGTAAAGACAAAATGCCTTTTTTTAACTATTCTTTGAAATGCTGATAGCATACTGATGAAATACAAATTCCAAGAAAATTTAAAGAAGAAAATTAAGCATTAAAATTGAATCCACTCATAAATAAAATATTTTCAAGATGAATAAAAATATGAAAGGGCAATATTGTTTTGGTTGGGTCTAAGTGTGGCGCTAATCCCATTCAAGATGGCTGCCACAACTAAGCATTCTTGACAAAAACAAACATGACTAGAACTCAGTCAATTTTATTGCTATTGAGCTAAGATGTGGTGTGGTGGTAGCTGAGCATTATCAACTCATACTTTAGGTGCCTTTATATGAACTTTATATTTTATCTTTGCTTGTTTTTTAACACATCTCATGAACCACTGGATATTTTTTATGGTGATGTTTTGTATTTAAAATTTCTAGGAAGTGATCACTGAATGTACATCTACTATTAATTAACTTTTGGAGTGGCCTTCATAGTGAGTTAACCATAGTACAGGATTTGGCATAACTTTCTCAAATGTACAGCTATTGAGCTAAAGTTTCATGTGGCAGTAGCTGAGTAATCCTTGCCAGATTTGTGAGTCCAAACAATCAGTAGATTAATTTTATTAACCTTTTTGCCAACCATGCCAATATCTACCTTCTCTCTCTCTCTCTCTCTCTGTCTCTCTCTCTTGCTCTCTTTATTTCTTTATTTCTCACATTTGCTCCCCCTTGAATCATCACCTAAACCCTTCACCCTTGCATCCAGATGGGCCTCATTATCTCATCAACCTCGAGATAATAACACAATTCCAGGTTGTGTCTCTGTATGCCATTTGCATTTCAACATTTATCTCTTACCACACACCTCATCTCTAAAGACTTGCTTATCTTTTGGAGGACTTTGTCATTGACTACCATTTGGTGTTTTTAAATCTAAGCTGAGTCATAAAAGTGTTTTTTAGTTAATTGCTTTGACTTGTTCAACTAAAGACCTTTTGTTTCAGATCAGATATTTTTCAGGAATAATAAGCTATCACTTTTATAAAAGTCACAGTTGAATATTTCAATCCCTCAGTGAATTATAATTAAAACAGAAGAAAAATTAATATGCAGCTGCTCTCCTCATTCTTAGCTACCCCGCTTCGTTGTCTCTAACCCCTAATTTACACTACATGCGTTACGGCTCCGCTCCGCTCCGGTCCGACCTCTGCAGCAAATACGCAACCATTATAATCAATGAGAGTATTTACACTGGCTCCGCACGGCGGCGGCGGGCGGCGGCGAGCGGACGGCAATCCGTCAAAATTAGATCCGATCCTATTTCTGCCGGATGCCGGAGCTGTGCCGGAGTCAATTTTCAAAGATTACGTCGCATCAACAGGAAAAGGAACGAGCACAACATCCGGATTTACAAAATAAGACACCAT
>JAUBOC010000097.1:1255078-1266513 GCA_032275365.1 Anablepsoides cearensis | reverse complement strand
AAAAATGAACAGCCGTCCAAAAAAAGTTACTTTAACCCCAGAAAGGCAGGAATGAAAGCCAAAAACAAAGAAAATCTTAATAAAAGTAACAGAGCTACTCCAACGTGCTGCCACCCTCAGCGGCGCAATTCTAGAATTTTATAAGTAGTATAAGTTTTAGTTAAACATAGACATGTTTGGTATCTACAGAAACATCAGAACCTTTTCTAGAAGCTGGTCAAACCCATTTCTATAGACACTCAAGAAAGTTTAAATGACAAGAGGTTGAACATAAAACTATGAAAGTGAAAATAAAATTGATTTTACAATTTGGCAAATCAGAGATGTCAAAATAATATTTTTGTCAATATAGGGGAATAATGTGTTCTTTTTGTTTTTGATATTGTTTAATTATCACTACTTTCTGTATGTTGTATTCATGATTAAATGCAGCAAAATTAACTATTTCAAAGGTAACAGATCTTTGATGCTGGACCTTGGAGCTGTTGACCTGCAGTAACTGTGGCAATTTAGTTGAATAGCCCTGTACTACACAATTAAATCTCTAAAACTTTGATCAATAAATACAAAACTTTTATCATTTAGTTGCCTATTCAGCTTTACTGTTCTGATCTTTATACTGAATTTATTCCACTTTACAGACTCTCATAAGAAATCTCTCCAATAAAACCATTGCTTTCATCAGAGCAGGGGAGCAGACAGATCCCAGTCAAAAGATCATCTGCAGGCATCCTGACCTCAGCTAGAGATTGGAAGCTATTGGCTGGAGCTTACGTTTCCATGGGAAGATCACTTAGAAGAAGCCTTAGAGCAAAAGCTCTCCAAGTAAGCAGGGCTGATCAGTGACTGTGTGCAGGCATGTTGGACAGTGAAGTGTTTCCCAGTGGAGGTTGGTTGCAGAGGTTTTGTGGCTCCCTCCTTGGCCAGAGCCTTGAGTAGTCTAGGTATCGAGGGAGAACGCATCAGGAGAGCCATCAGCAGTACCACTGAAACAGCAGAGAGGGCCTCAAGATGGTTGTGGCTTATGAGAGGAGGACCGTGGAGACAATGATGCTAGTTAGCCATATAGAAACAACCTGGGGAATGCTCATCCCTGGCTGGGTCACCTGGATGAGAGTGTATGATGTTGAAAGACCTGAAACATCCTACGACTCCAGGAACATCACTGGTGATGTGTTCAGATGCCTCTGTGGATGTATTTATACAATGTATAACTTTCCTAAACATAGAACTGACAAACCTTTTTATTTGAAATGTAAATTGTAACACATCTGAGCATAAATACTAGAGTACAATAAGAAACACAAATCATAAATGAAATGAAAGGAGCAGAAAGAAAGAAAGTATTTTTTATATATGCCCGTTTTCCCCAAAATAATTTCAAACAATGATACTATACAAAAACAAAAAAAAAAAAACATATCAGGTTCTTAATGAACAACAATTTGTATCAATACATATTATACTGTATCATTTTAACAAACTGGCCTTTATCATTCTCAACACACAAATAGATTCAGCAGTTCTAGCATCAATCTCAAGGTTATTCCACAGTCTTATTCCTTGCATTGAAGTACTCCACTATTTCAAACTTGTTCAAAATTTAGGTTTTACAATTTAATTTAAACAGACTGTTTGTCATATTGTTAGTTTGTAGATGTCAATAGAAATGTGATCATTGGACAACTGGATTAGATGAATCCCTCATGGAAAACCTATAAATTGTTCAGTTTAGTTGTTTTGTGAAATATAAGCTTTGCAGACAATGTGTAAATTATCATAGTGACCATTTTTATTAAGATGGATAGCACTTATACAGATCATCAAGAGAAAGATTCCTCTATTTATTTCAGAGCACAATAGAAGACTGAACAAAAAGCATGTAGCTTGTGACTCATAAAATGGCAAAAGGCCGCAATCTGAGCTCTTTGCTCTTTCTGCCTACCTTTGTGAGACAGTGTAACCCTGCACCCACATGAACTCCAGCTAGTCTGCTTTGGTTTCTATTCCAGGTCAAAGGAACGGAGCTATCGGATGAAAAATAAATAAATAAATAAAGGTGGAGCATTTGTGAAAATGTCTCACTTGTTCTGTCTTTGCACCAATGAACTACATGATACAAATGTATATTCTTGACATTTGCAATGAATACAGTTGGTTAGGTAGCATAGACTGAAAACAGTAGTTTTGCTATTTAGATTGAGCTCTTTAAATGTTAGTTTTATTTATCAGTTTTACTTTTCAGACATGAATTCTTTTCTTGTGCTGTAAGCCATGTAAGCCAATAACAACACAAACAGCATGAAATATCATGAAATGTCAAGTTTCCCAAACATAACAGGAATTTCATTCATTCATTGATTTGTGAGTTTCTCCCAGGGTGTTTAATGCATGCAGATCTCAACTTAAAATTACATATCACACATGCACTCATATTGTTTTGCTAAGTGAAACACCCTCAGGATCAGAAAATAATTCAATTTATTGTTGTTTGAGTCTCAGAAGAGTCTCCCCCCCCCCAACTTTACCTTGAACAGATGCATTCTTAATTGTTTTTAAAAACATATTTCCAGTTTCCCTTACCAGGTTTGCCTGCCATGAGATAATTTTAAAGTGTTTTGTGATGCTATGTCCCACCATATGTATTTGTTTTTTTTTTCTTTCATTAAATCTGGGTTGGGAGTACAAGCCTGCAGTAACTCATGTTTTATTTATGGCAAGGACGTGTCGGCTCTGCTCGTCTTCAGCTCAGGCTTTTTGATCTCCTTTCATTAGAGGATGTTCAATATTTATCACTGCTATTTCCCATTATTCGGCCCATGGATAGGTCCTACTATTTTACCACTTCAGAGTTGGGTAGTCATCATGCCTTTCTTACATATTTGTTAAGGAAATGAAATAGTTATCCCTTTGAAATGTTCAGCCTGTTGAAAAACAGAGTCCTGCAAGTTAGAAAAAAAGTTTAAAAAAATCATTAGACCAGATGCATATCAAATCCCTACATTTTTGTCCATTTCTTATTTTATTTAAATTAAATGATAAAAAAAACAATTTTTAAATTTTAATAAGTTAAAAACAACAAACAACAATATCATTCATATCATGTCTCTACCAAACATCATATGGCATTATATTTTCCCAATAAATTTGAATTAATCATCGTTTTAAACATAAAGAATGTTTTAGAAGTATTTATATTAATATCAAGACATTTCCCTGAATTACAGTGCTTCTTCAGACTAGTTTGAAATGGAGGGTTTACAAAAATCTCCATTCCCTTTAAAGTTATAGTAACTTTTGTGTGCTTTATGCATAACTTGTTAAATACTATATTTCACCAAATCATAAATTTTTAATAATTTCAAATGAGGAAATATTATATTTGTTGGGGGACTATAACTTTCTACTAATTCTTATAGCTCTTTCTGTAAAATAAAAATAGGATTTGTTATTGTCTTACATGCTTTTCCCAAAACTTCAATGCAATAAATAAAATGTGGAACATTTATGACATTATACAATATATACCAAGGTTTATCATGTATTAACTCTTTTTTTACATCTATGAAATCAATGTGGCTATATTTATCCTTAAGTAATTTGTGAGAATTCCATATCAACATTTCAATATAATCACATTTTAATTGGACTTTTTCTGTAACTAAACATCTTGTAGTTTGTTTTACCCAAATTCAATGATGATTACCTCCGCCAAGGGAGGAGGTAATGTTTTCGGTCGCGTATGTCTGTCTGTCTGTCGTTCTGCCGTTCTGTCATTCTGTGGACAAAATTACTGAAAGACTTGTGGATGGATTGTCATGGAATTTTTTACCATATGTGGGTATTGACCAAAGGAACACACCATTACATTTTGGTTATGATCCAGATCACGATGCGGATACAGGAATTTTTCTTTTAATTTGAGGCTGTAACATTACATCACACGCACGAATGAAACTGAAAGTAAAGAATGAAACCGGAAGTAAAGTGCAAACTCGCTGGGACACATTCCAGGATGTCTACTATCAGGAAAGTTGTGATTATTCTGTTATCAACTAGTATTGCTGATGTTACTGCTGTCTGGAGACGTAGAAAAAGAAATGTGATTCTCACGTTACGGGAATAAGACACAGGCAGCGCACGAGGGGGGGGGGGGCAGTTGTGGATGAATAACGTCAGGTGATGAGTCTGACTTTTTTTCTCTCCTTTTGCTCATGGACTCAGGATGAAATTGGCGGAGGTATGCACTCCCTGAGTGCTTCTAGTTTTAGTTGAAAACAAGTTTGTATTGAAATTCTGCCTGTGTCAACTCTAACATCTGTTCAATATCTTCAGCAGAACAAAAAAATCATGTATCGTTAGCTGCATTTCCATTACAAATGTGCGCAAAACTTTGTTGATACTTTGTTAATGTCGAAAAAATACAGTTTCGCAATTGCGATGTTTCCATTAAGAAAGAAATGCTATTGAAATCACACGTGAATATGCTTGTTCTCGCGATATTCACGTGGTGGATGTAAACAATCAAGCATGTTGCTACCACAATACTAGTGATCAGAGGAGACGTCGGCGTCTTATTGAGGCTTTCAAGTGACAAGCCCCTTATACTTGGGAGCGGAGACTTAAGTGGTGTTTTTTGGGAAATTGTAGTCAGTGAGTTTACTATTTCTTTTACAACTTCGGCAATTTCCATAATAATGCAGACAAAATTGTGCACAGATCGGATCATGTATGTGTGATTAAGAGGCAACCGTGTGCAAAGTGGGTGGGGCTAAAGTGATCTAATCAAACTAACACACTAATTTGTTAAGCAAGCATCCTTGATGATGCACACCAAATCTGGAGCAGATCTGATCATGGATGTGTGATTTAGAGCCCATTGAGTGCAAAGTGGGCGGGGCTGAAGTGATCTTGGCAAACTACTACACAAATGTGTTAAGCAGGTCTCCCTGATGGTGCACACAAAATTTGGCACAGATCTGATTCATGTGGGATTTAGTGCTAACCGTGTGCAAACAGCGAGACATCAGCATTTGCCACTCTGCCACACCCACACCATTCCGCCACCAGTCAGTGTTGAAAGAGGCTAGCAGCATGTCTGCATGTTAAAATCTGTAGGGGGGGGGGGGGGGGTAGCTGAGATACATGTGCAAGAAAGGAGACAAATTGGCAGTTTTGATCCCAACTGGTTGACTTTTAGTGGTGATTGGACCATGAGACCAAGTGACTTTATTTTTAGGTCCTAAAATGTTAAACATTTGTACCAAATGTCATAATTCCAGGTCCAAGCATGGCTTGGTGCTATTTTGTTTTAATAATTTTAGGGGGTGCTGTGGAGTAATTAGGCCATGCCCCCCCCAAAAAAAAAAAAAAATTGGACTGCATTCCTGCAGTGGGTGGATTGGGATCGACCATAGAAAATTGCGTGCGTATTGGCCAAAATATGTGGAATTTAAAGCCAAACGTATGTGACAGGTGTGATGTCTGACTTCGCCACACTGCAATGACCACGCCTTTCACCATAAAGTGTTCATGCTTGATAGAAAGTGAGATCAACAGATATTCTGTGTTCTGACACTATTTGTTGCTGGTTAAGTCAAGATGGTCAGAGATGGAGCTTTTCAAGCTAAAATAAGGTCACTTTCTGTTGTCAGGGGGCGGGGCTTTGATTATGTCACATGACCACATGGTATGGTCGGGCATGCAACATGGATGACTCATACCAAGTTTGGTGTATTTTAGCCTTTCTATGTGAAAGTTACAGCTTTCTGAAATTGTAACAAACAGATGGACGGACGGAGAGTATTTCCAAGTCCCAGCCTCGGCGATGGGGGACAAATAAAAAGGCCACATTACAAGTGGAACAATGGAAAAACTTTTATAAGTGAAACATACATTTCAATAATACTCAGTATATTTATTGTGGGATTACAGGGCAATTTAGTAAGTTGTACAAATGTTGGTACTTTGAAATTGTTTTGTTTTGTATGCAATCCTTTGCTAAATGCCCCCCCCCCCTTTTTTTATTTAAATAATACCTTGAAGTGTAAAAAATGGTATTGTACTGGTTCTAGGGCCACTTTTCCGCCTGGCATCTGGACAACCTACTGTATGTCTTACATGAGGCTGGTGGGTTGGTGCTTTCACATCACAGCAAGAATGTCTTTCAACTTGATTTTTGTGAAAGTAGTATGACAGCATGTTCTCCTTGTGCTAGCATGGATTTTCTCTGTAAATTCCAGTTTTCTTTCAAAGACCAAAAATAAACACATTAGGGAAATGTTTCTTGTTTTATCAACCGTTCAAGGTGTCTCTTTCACTACAGGCTACATTCACACCTATTCACAATTGCCCAAGAACTTGCGCATGACATACTTTCCCTCTGACCTGTTGACTGCTGTGGTAGGCTCCCTGTATGTTTATTTGCAATTTGCTGCAATTTAAAATGTTTTTGCTGTTTTCATTTATTTTAGCTACTGGTCAGATAACAATGTTAGGTTGTATTCATGCCTACACATTTGGTCCTGTTTAAACAAACCAGAGTTTGTGTCTAGCATTAGTCTGGACTTTTTCTGCAGGTGTGAATACGAACTCTGGTGCGGATCAAACAACCGGACCAAGACCCGCTTTTTGAGGTGTTCTCGGCCCGCTTCCAAACAAACTCTGGTGCAGTTTGCTTCAGTCCGTGTCTGGTGTGAATACAGACCGGACTTTAACCGAACCATCTACATAAAACATGCACCTTATTGGACTTCACGGGCCACCGTTGCTGAGCTAAATAAACTGAAATCATACCTGATTCATCATCTCCTGGTTAGCAGCTCTGCTGCCAGCATGTTGTGGGTCAGAACACGCAGAGCATCTTGTCTCCTTTGGGTTGCGGCACACATTTACTGACGCCGCTCCAAAATTAGAATATCATCACAAAACCACCATTAAATTAGCTGCTTTTCACAAATGTGTACATCAGGACCGCAGCACGCAGGACTTCCGTGGTTTTTTCTGGGTCTGCCCCGGCCCCGTCCTTTCTGTCCAATGGTCACCCAATGATCACACAATGATCGTCACCCTCATGGCTTTGTTTACAAGTTATAGTTTGTTTGCGAAAAAGCAAAATGAGAATGCAAACTGCACCAAACAAAAAAAAAAAAAGTCCACCTTTGGTCCGAACCAAACAAGCGGACCAAAGGACTTTCCTGGTGTGAGTACACACTTAGTGATCAGACCCAGCTGGCAGGCTGACAGCATGGCCTCGCATGAGGTCAAGCTTTACATTGGGTCACTGCAGGTTGAATAAAAAACTGTAGGAACACTAACAGATGGCTCTTCTAATGGTTTTCTATGGAATATAAAAGCAGTACTATACACGCAGACTAAACTTGTGATTTTGTGCAGCAATCTGAAATGACAACATGCAAGTGGATGTGTGGATTGGACATACCTCATCGTGAGTGCACAGAAAGGTGTGAACCTAATCTGTAGGGATTTCATGGTCACACAAAAGTGATCATTTTTAAGCTTGGGTGAAACTATTATGTTCAGCAATTTTAGTTATTAAAGTGAAGGATTTTGTGTCCTTGAAGCCACATTGAAATGCCACTCCGAACAGTGTCATACTCCAGAAGCTGAACATGCTAGTGTAGTGCTCATAAAAGAATAGTGAGATTTATTTATTTTTTTAGGTAATGTTTTGTGGAGATATCAGCAGTTACCTATCATAACTGCAGCAAACAGTGCCCAAATTTGTCTAACTTTAAGGAAACTGATACAAGTTTTAATCACAAAACAAACTAATAGCTAGTCTAAGAAAGACCAGGACATCTTCAACTACACAAATTTTACATCAATTCTTGCTAATACAATTTGTAACAATTTCTAACTTTTATAATCTTTACCTTAACACATTTATACTACTGTCAATTTAG
This sequence comes from Anablepsoides cearensis, assembly GCA_032275365.1. Classification (NCBI taxonomy): domain Eukaryota; kingdom Metazoa; phylum Chordata; class Actinopteri; order Cyprinodontiformes; family Rivulidae; genus Anablepsoides; species Anablepsoides cearensis. The sequence goes on along the minus strand of JAUBOC010000097.1, from coordinate 1,258,588 downwards.
CTTAAGCTTGTTTACATAAAGTCAGTGGTTGTTTACACCAAAAGTCCTTTCTAATACTTTTACCTGACCCATTTCCATGGGCTGGGTAGATAATATTGAGGGAAAATATACAAGATTTTACTTGGATGTGCACTGAACTGGTACTTGTGACATGTCTGTTTGTACAAATCTACAATTTTATCCCAATCTAGTCAAAATATGTCAATTATGTCAGAATATCTTTGAATGATCAAGTTCAAGACAAACTGAAACAGAGATGATTGCAACCAACAATGTTGAGCTACCAAAAAACAAAAGTATGTTTACAAGAGCTTCTGCAAGTCAATGGCAATGAAGAGTCCTTTGCACATTTAAGTGACCCTGAGAAGTACCTACAAAAAACAAGGCAGGTCTGTAAAAGTCAGCTGAATCAGCTATCCTGCTGGTAGACTAGCCAGGCCAAAGAATGAGATCTACAATCATCTATGTGTAATTCAGTGTTTCAAAATCATATTATGTATAATTGATGAGAAGATAGTTAATCAGCTTCTTTAAAATTCAAAAGGCTGACATTAAAGCATGGCTTAAGTACATTAATGGAAAGGGCCAACAACAAGAAGTTGAAATGATTTGCTTTTATTGCATTTTTTGAGGAGGAGTATTTTAGCCCAAGTTTTAAAATGTTTTCAACAACCTCAGCAAGCGAATTTAAAAGGCATTACTGATTTTAAAGGAAAAAGAAGCATTCCCAAAAGACATAAATCTCCCCGCATCTCTCATGGCTCTCCTTTAAATGTTGAAGCCGAGTGGTAGCAGTACAAAGGGAGGCTAGACAGATAGATCCAATGCTCAGCAGCGGTTCTCTGATGTTCTGAAAGACTTCTCTTGGATTTTCTCACAGTAAAGTCCCCTGCTTTGGCTGAACAGATTTGCTGATGGCCCCCAGAGATGCAACTCTACACTGTGCAGGACTTTTATTATTTATTTTCCCTTCTGAAATATTTCATGTAAGCCAATTTGTTTGGCAAGATCCACACCTGCTGTATGCAACTCTGAATATGTTCTGGAGAAATGAATGGCAGTAATGAACGGGAAACCACTTCATCAAATCATCATCTGTCAAAATGGAAACACAATTCAAACAGCAATAAGGCATTTTGATTTGTATGATGGCAACTATGCAAATTTGTCCAGACTCTGACATATCTACTTCCTGCTTCATTTACTGATGAATAGTAAAAGAAATTAATTTGCTTTTAGTCTGGGATGCCTTTGTTTGATACTTGAAGCTGAAATTACCTTTTAAATAGATTTCCCTTTTTGTGTTTGAACAGAATTGATCAAATTCTCATTATCAGCGATCACCACATATTGGCTTGCCTCAGGCAGCAGCAGACAGGCAAAGAGGGGAAGGGGGTTCTTCCTGACTGGCTTGCTTTTAATGTCAACTTTTAAAAAATTCCCTTTGAGGTTTTACACCATTTTTGAATTTTTTTCTATCTTTTACAATTATTTAGAAAAAACAACAACTTTCTGCTTTTGACAGAAGCTTAAAGCAGTTTTTCAACTGGCCATTATTTTGAGGACTACTGGCAGAAACACAATTGTGAGAAAAACCCACTCAAAATGTTCACCTTCGATCATACTGAGCAACACCTTTACACAAATTCTTGGCAAGTTTTAATTGGAAAATATCAATTTAGCACCGGTATCGAAATAAACTCTTTCAATACCCAACCCTAGAGGCAACTGTTAAGTTCCTTATGATGAGCCTTCATGAAACTACAAGAATGCAATCATTTGATGACCTATTAGATTTTAAAGTCACCTCCAATTCAAAATGGCTGTTGCAGCTAATCAACACTGCAATATCAACATTCCTACAAACATATAATCATACAGCAGATTAGGCTGTTGGAGTTTTTTTTCCCAAATCTCTTCACAGATTCTCTGTAGGGAATAAGAGAGGAATGCAGACAGTTTGAAATAAAATATCTGAACAGTAGCTCAAGAATGTTGGGAAGTTGCCACTTTCTAAAAGAAATTTACATTTATATAATTTCAGTGCAAATTAAATCCCTTTCTGACCTGTTTTGCTTTAGGTAATGAAACTGCTAAATATTTAGGCACATAATAACAGGTGTTAATTACTTCAGGCAACACTTTTACTAATTACACCAACACAACACCACCAGAGAATGGTTCAAGCTGATAACAATTTAAGTGTAAATGGTTTGCAGTTTTAATTATGGAATAAAAAAAAGGTAAAACTGCACAGTTTCCTGTTTTCAAATAGGATTCCATTGCCTAAATCAGATCAGACAAAGCGGTTCTCCACCAACAGCAGTGCACACACTTATAAGATCTCTGTCTCTTTCAGTGCTGCCTCCCATTCAACCAGCAAGACAAAGAGGGGTCAGTTGGAATTTAATGAAGTATCAATTTCAAATGACAAATTGAGTCTTGATACCAAAAATTCAATTTGGGCACAAGGAGGCTACAATAGCAGGATGTCTACATATGAGTATGTAACTTCCCTGGAACCCAATGAGGTCTAGCTAATATAATTGTTCGAAAACATACTCTGGTTATGTAGCCACTTCAACATTCACATAAAATTATTTGCATATTACTGCAAACAAGTTGATCCTAATACATGGTCATATAATCCTTATAGTTATGTAGATAATTGAGACATGTTGAGATGATGAACTGATTTTGCATGTTTATTATAAAAATATCTCATAAACCGGACAGGTTTTAAGGAAATGTTAAAAAAGCTAAGGTCATATTCACACCTGATAGTTCAGCAGAACTGGTTTGATTGGGGATCAAAATTGCAAGATTTGTTTACATTTTCAGTTGGGGCTATATGCATTCACACTGCTCTTTGTCAAATGAACTAAAGGCTGAATTATACCTTGAGTCACTCGTCTTGTTCCCCCTGCTGAGTGACAAAATTTGTGCACCTTCCGTCTGCTCTCCTGCTGCTATCCCCCAGGTGACAGCCTGTCAGTCTGAACTCTGATGCGGACGTTGCGACTCGTAGCGTGTGATTGGTTAGAAATCTGTGTGTGTGTTTGTTCATAAGCAGCAGTCCCAGAGGAGCTGGACTGCTCTAGGGCTGGACCCAGAGCAGAGTCACAGTTAAGTCCACCTGTGACTCTGCTCTGGGTCCAGCCCTAGAGCAGTCATTCAGCCAACACTCACTGATCATTGAGTGAAAATAAATCCCATATCCAACCATCATCTTTGTTGTTTTCCTACTTCTATCTGCTGTGTGAGGCCAGAGGGAGAAATCATGTTAATTTATGGCCCACCGCATCTGCAAATATTTTTGTCACTCAGCAGGGGGGACAAGACGTGCGACTTGATGTTATGTTGTGGCGAGGAATGAACCCAGATCCGGACGGAGGATAGTTTTAAAAATAAAAATATTTATTTAACAACAATTAACAAAAGAGCTGTCAGGGCAGCTAAAATAAACTAAAACACTGAGGGACACGGAGGACAACGAAACAGGAGGAGTAA
>JAUBOC010000097.1:1243819-1254220 GCA_032275365.1 Anablepsoides cearensis | reverse complement strand
CTAAACTGACACACACATATATATATATTTATATGTATATTTATATAGATATATATATATATTTGTGTGTGTGTGTGTGTGTGTGTGTGTGTGTGTGTGTGTGTGTGTGTGTGTGTGTGTGTGTATAAAATTTGAAACAAAGAAACATAATGCAATGTTTCACAAGTGCTAGTGGGGGAAAAAATCTCTCCCCCATTAGGACACAAAATGCCCTTGGCAAAATATATTTTTACTTTGGTCTCTTTATTAAACTGTGTTGCTTAAAATAGAAAATTATTTAACACAAGCTTGTATTTATAAAAGGAAATGCTTAATAGAGTTAGTTACTCATAAACTTAAAGCACACTGCTTTATCTCCTAGAATAAACAGTGTTGATCCAGAATGCTTTTAGTTAAATATTAATGTAGTTGTTGTTTTTGGTGAAATAAAGGGTAAAAATGGTATTTTACAGAGCAAATTTTTTTTAAAGTACTAAAATAATATTTTACTTGTCTTTTGTTTTTCTAATTAAGCATCTTTATTGGATCCATTTAAATTTCAGCTGATTCTCAGTTGTGCCATTATGGGTTTTGATTTGTCTTTAGTTTAAAAACAAAAATGTGACAAGTAACAAATACACACATGATTTTTCACTTGAGACATTTGTCATCATGCCAGTGCTGACTTCCTTCATCAAACTATAGAAACCAATGAAAATAAAATCCAAACATCATCAACGACATGCTGACTGACATTCAGGGACACTCCTTAATTTAGTCATGACAAGTTTGCTGCAAACAAGTGGGAGAAGCACAGCAACCAGAGTGGAAGTGGCATTTTTTTGTTGTTGTTTTTTTGCTGCATGCACACATCAGCTCAGCTGTCTGTTTGTGTTTGCATCAGGTCAGGTTGACGGCCTAAAACAAATACGAACAGTCAAGCTGACAATGACAACAGGGGGTGGGGGTTAGGAGCTGCGCCTTTGGTCTCAACACGACATGTGATATTTTATTTTTTCTGAATATCTGATGGCACATCCACCTCCATAATCAGTGCTCAATGGAAATAATTAAGCTTCATTTTAATGTTATGGAAGTATTCTAGCACCACTGCTGTATTTAGATTAAAAGTACCAGCAGGAACCAGTTCATCTATTCAAAAATATTAATTTTCTAGTTTTTATCACATAAGTGGGAAATGCTAACCTATGACCTATGGGAGCTGTTTATCCTGACTTTGCAGGAAGTCTGGAAATCAAGCTGCTCAGTCATGACAAAATTGATTATTTTAAATTAAAGAATTGCCAACTATTTTTTGATTGATTTCTTTTGGATTAAGTGATTATGACCTTTTGACAAAAAGAATGAGTCACACATTTTATAACACAGGTGCTCGTTTTTGGCAGTAAGCACATCCTTGTTCAAGTACTTGAAGCCACTTTGGCAAATTCTGGAGAAAAGCTAAGGTTCCCCAGCTGTGTCGAGACCTTTAAGTCTTTAAGGGTGAAATCAGGCGAGCTTTAAAGAGGGCTGGAACAGAAGGAAGAAAAGGGTGATAGGGGATGTGAGGTGAAATGATTTAATTATGCTTTTATATAAAACCACTTCAAATAATTAAAATAAAGTCAGCAGCACAGTCTGCACCATTTAACGCCCCTGTACAGCTCTACACCTAAATAACATTCCACTCATTGCCTATTTTGCTTGAAATTAAATGTCAAAGCATTATAACTAAGCCCATCTAAGTATCCCAACCTTGTTTTTAGATCAAAACTTCACCACACTTTTAGGAACAGAAAAAGTCCTAATTTTCCCTCCATGTGCAGTCATTTGCAGCAAAGGATTTATTTAGAATAAGCATTTAAAATGTTAGTGATGCATGCCATATTCACAACTAACACAAACTAAAGTTACATAATAAAAGCAAGAAATAATGTTAGCAAAAAGCTAATTGAAAACTCATTAAAATAAAAAAAGTCCAAGTTCAACTTTTAGCTCATTCACAAACAAATACATTGTTACCGCCACCAAGGGGAGGAGGTAATGTTTTCAGTCGTGTATGTCTGTCTCTCTGTCTGTTGTTCTGTCGTTCTGTCTGTCTGTCTGTGGACAAAATTACTCAAAAACTTGTGGACGTGTTGTCATGACATTTTACCACATGTGGGTATTGGCCAAAGGAACACACCATTAAATTTTGGTGATGTTCCGCATCACGATGCGGATACAGAAATTTTAATTTTAATTTGAGTGAATCAGCCAGGCTGTAACATTATGTCAGACACACGACTGCATGAAACCGAAAGTAAAGTTGCAAACTCGCTGGGACTACACATCCAGGATGTCTACTTTTGGGAAAAGTTGTGATTATTCTGTTATCAACTAGTATTGCTGATGTTACTGCTGTCTGGAGACATAGAAAAAGAAATGTGATTCTCTTCACATTAAGGGATGAGAACACACAGACAGCAGGGGGAGGGTCCTGCTGCAGCCAACCCGAACCTGGATCGGTACTGGACAGACAGCGGAAACAGCTGATCAACCATGTGAGGTACCCTCCACATAAGAACTTTATTGTGTGATTGCTCAGAAGTTTGTAGGACTCTTTGTTTGTGCTAAAGGCGCTCAGACGCTGCTTCAAACACTTGCCTAAAAAAATAAAAAATAAATAAAAAGCCGAGCCGACTTTACAAGGAAGCACCAATAAAGATAATAAAACTGTTCAAAACTCATGAAGGGATAAAACAGACGTTTTACATGGTGGAATCTGACTGCTAAAAACTTTGAACGTTAATCCGGGAGCAGTTTGTTGATGAATAATGTCAGGTGACGAGTCTCTGACTTTTTTTTGCATTGGACTCCACTGGGAACAAATCCCACTGCCTGCTTAAATGTTCGCTATGTAAGAACTTATTCGTCAAATGTGTTTCCATCTCTGTTTTTGCACATTAACTTTATAGCAGGGTGGGGGAAATTGGCCTTGGCAGAGGTTTGCACTCTGAGTGCTTCTAGTTTTAAACTTTTATTGCTATATAAATTAAAAATGCAACACAGATAATTTGGACATGATACAACTTTTACATTTTTTTTGGGTGTTGTACCTCTTAACAGCTGGAGAGCAAACTTATTCAAAATATGCTGTCTTAAATGGTTTCAATAGGAGCATCAGTTGGGTTTCATATATTTATTGTGTATTGTAAACATTATTATCTACAGTCTAGCCTGGCACTTGCCTTCCTACGCACTTCCACTCAATTGTAGTTTCCCTTCACTGCTCCACTCAGGATTTCTCCCATAGAGAAGGATTTCTTCGGGAGCATTTCATCTGGGCCAATCAGAGAACAGAACGTCAATTTTCTGCGCAGTGTCTACTTGTAGTTTATTTTACCTGGGCCAATCAGCAAACAGGAGTTTTGAACGTCAATTTTCTGTGCAGTGTCTGCTAGTTAGTTTAGCAATGGCAGTGGAGGAAGTAAATGAAGCCAGTTCGTGTTGATAAGGCTTTCAAATTAAATTAAATTTGTCTGACAAAGCAGCAGCTGTCATTTACAGTCATCTCAGCACTTTTCTCCTCTCAGTAGGGTTTTTTACAGCGCACGCGATTTCCAATTAGCTTCTTAGCTTAGCCTCCTTCACAGTGGTAATGCTTTTGTCCTTTGCTTAGACATGTTTTTTTAATACTATTCTTGTCATATATCAAAAAAGCTGGTACGGTGAAATGAACATGAACATGTTAGTTCTTCAAATATTGCCTTTAAACTAATTTTGTTATTTTATATTAATAATACCCATATAGTGCTATTTTGCTAATTTTGATCTATTTTTGCTGTTGTCGTTGCTAGGACATACACCAGGGTAAGGGCAGGAATAAACCTAAAGGCTAGACATCCAAATTCACAGCTACTTTTTCCGGTCTTCGCGGTCGAACGAGGACTCGGCCCACTATACTGGGTAAGCTGGTCCTTCGCAGGACACAGCCCCTGAATTTGGACACAGCCTAAAGGCTCCCACATTTTCAGATTTACTGATAATAATAACCGTGTTTATTTGTATTACCATGTTGTTTTGTTATATCTAATAAAGCTAAAATAAATGTGTGTTCACTGTGGGGTGGCTGTAGCAGAGTGGTTAGGGGAATCGTCCTGGAACCGGAAAATCACTGGTTCGATCCCCCGTCCAGCTGTTTCAGTTGTTTCCTTGGGCAAGATACTTAACCCCAATGCCTCTGATGTGTGTCCCATCATGAATGTGATAGGTACTGATTAGTCTCATAGTTGATTGTACATGTTAGCTTTGTAGGAGATCTAGTAGAGCGCTGTGTGAATGGGTAAGTGAGGGCACAAATTGTAGTGTGAAGCTCTTTGAATATCCTGGTTGGGTAGAAAGGTGCTATACAAATACAGTCCATTTATCCATTTACAGTGTCACACAACTCTTCAAAATGTTGAATAAAAATAGCCTAAGCATTTGTGGCATGTGCTTTAAATTAACAACATTTTATTATTTTTTATTTTTTTTGGGGGGGGTGGGGGTGGAATAGTTTTACACCAGTAAAGAAAAGACTTTCATGCTAGAGAAAGAGAAAAGTGCTTAAGGTGCTAAAGCAAATGCAGCAGTGCCTCTAATGCACTATTTGTAGCTGGTTAGGCAGCTTCAATAAATGACTTTGCACTCTAGAAAATGCTTGGTACTCTATATTTCTGTTTGTTCTAATATACACAATTTACCAAAACTGTGTGAACACCTTGTCTATTGACTTGTAGAATATAAGGTTAGGGTAGTTTCGTGTTATACAACCATTGATGAGCATTTGAAAATTTGAAGAAGTTCAAGCATTTGCTTTTGGGTGTTACATCGAAATGGCCAAAGCTTAGACTGTGTAGGAAGGAAGACCTTTTAAGGCAGTTCCACACGTTTACCTCACCAAGCAATCTGTCAGAGAAAAATGATATTGGAGACTTTGCTGACCTGCTGCTCTTGTGGAAAAAAGGCTCAGAATCAAAAATAGGAATGTTGGTTAACCACGTTCGTCAACATGAAAATTTTATAGCACCAAGCAGAGGGCAGTCTTTGTTTATTTTTTAAACACATGCATATTTTATGTTGCCTCCAGCCAACCGAATACATAAAAAGATAGAGATCTATTTCTGCTGATGCTATGTGTTCACTAATTAACGTAGAAAGTATGAAATATGGGTCATATACGCAGTTTGTAAAGTGCATTTATTAATGCCAAAAAATATGAAAGTAATATTCTTCTAAAATAAACTGTATTTTCATATTTTAATGAATTGGCTATTTGTTGATACAAAAGGAAAAATAAAGTAAAAATAGAACTGCTGGTGATTTAAGTTTGCCCATTTGCAAATAAATTCAGCTTTTAAATCAGGTTAACCATTTTAGATCTGTACTTTCTGATGGTCACCTGTGCACCATCCAATGGGCAGGGTTGCAGTAGTTTGGTGGTCAGTGCCACAGTCTCAGAATACTGAGGCTGCAAGTTCAAGGCCGGGTTGGGTCAGGAAGGACATCTGGTATAAAACAACTGCCAAACATTTTGTGCCAGCTCGTGCATGATTTGGCTTTTGTTTATTTCAACCTGCAACACATCAGCGGTGAACATAACTTACAGAACATACATGTGACATACTGTAGGTATGTTATGCAACCTAGCATGCTCTAACACACACGATGGGTCCTTTAACACCTCACCAAGACCCTCAAAACACCACCCATGTTCTGGCTGAGTTTAATTTTAGATTAGTAGGGTCATTATGTAGTGATAAGGGGCCTTACACTAAGCAGGCCTGTGCACTAAGGAGCAAAACACATTTGTTAAAGTATTAAAAGCCTAAGTTGTCAGCTGTTGAGAAAACTCATAGACCAAGACCCTGCAATTGAAGTGAAACTAACATTTTTTCATGTTCAGATTGTCTAAAATTTAAATTTGTATAACTTAAAGTATTGGTTTGCATGTAACTGTACCTTCTGAGGAACTATGGTACACAGAATGCATGACCATCAGTTGACCCTGCCAACGAGTCTAGGTTATGATGACTGGCATGTAGGCTGATTGTTTGAAATGTGTTCATGCACCACTTAGCAAACTTGTTTTGTTCTTCAAATAACCCCAGTAAAGACAGGAAAACATCCAACGCTGACTCAGGTTCAAGCATCACTGTTAAAAAATGGATGAGTTTGGAAAAGCTACCAGTGTATTAAATCTAGCTTTTAAATGTTTGATTAAATTAGACTTAAAAAATAAAAACCTTGCATTATTCAGCAAAGCACTGCGTATAACCAAACATGAGTATAATTCCCTTTAAGGAACAGTGTTTTATCTGTTCCTAAAATGTTCAGAAAGCAATACTTGAAATGTTACTTCCTAAAAAACACCAAAGACAATGGATGATCATAGAGAAGAATCACAATAAATTGTTGCTGCCAGTCAGAGTTAACAGCACATTTTCAAACATTAGGTCAGAGATTTCACAAAGTAAGATAACTGCCTAGTAGAAAATATTTAAGACAGTTGCCAATCCAAGAAGTGAATTTGCCAGTTAGTTCACCTTGAGGCCAGACCATTCAATGCTCAGAGCTACAGTTTAGACTCTACAGGCATCAGTTGCCACAATAAATGTTAAAGTTCATGACAACAGATTAGAAAAAGAAAGCTGAAAAACAATGACTTGTTTGGAAGGGATGCCAGGAGAAAGCTTCTTCTCTCTGAAAAGAACATGACAATTGCATTTGAACCAACAACAAAACTTCTGCAATAATATTCCTTGAACGGTAAAATGGAGATGCTTGAGCATAATCCACAGTGTCATGTAGGGTGAAAACCAAACACAGCGCATCAGCACAAATAACTCAGACCAACTGATCCCAGGCACATGAGCAAATCTCCAACAGAATGGTTGAAAACGAAAAGCATCAAAGGGCTGTAATGGTCCTATTAAAGTCTAGACTGCAAACTGATTGAAATGTTGTGGTGGATAAATGAATTTTCTAAAACCACAGTGAACTCAAGCATTAAAACAAATAATTTGTTCACAACAACTTATACGATCAAATTATAGGACTTAAAGTTAATGATACTAAAGTTTGTACTTCGTGCTAGATACATCACATTTCTTTTAAATCTCGCTGTGCACATAATGTTTTGATTGAAAAGAGGGTAAGCTTAGTTTTTATACTTGGCTATAGGTGTTCATGGCTCTTTTTTTTGCCCCACAATACTCATTTCATGGCTATTTGAATTATTTCCATGAAACTCTTTTTATTTATTGCTATGTAAACAAGCATAAAAAGAAAAGTGACATTAAATTGCCTGGATAAGTTACACAAGATCACACATTATGATTAGGTCTGCAAAACTCAGTGGTCAGTGCCACAGTCTGTAATCCTGAGGCTAAAGGTTTAAGTCCAAGTTGCAACAGGAAGGGCATCTGTTGTTGAACCATTATCAAATCCTTCACGCAAACTTGGCTTGCCGTGGAGACAAAATAAGAAGAGTAGCCAAAGGAAAAACCACAACAACGGTCTGGCAAGGGACTATAATAAATATTCAAGAAGTAACCCAATATTTTGCTTATGTATGCCCTAAAATTGCAGACATAAAAATATTTATCAATGTAATAGTGGCAGAAGGGTCATAATGAAGTGTTTAAGCATGCAAAGTACTCATCACAAAGGAGTTATATAAGTGGGTGTAGAGCCAGTGAAAGACTTCATTCCAAAAAACTAAATGATATCACTTGTTTTATATTTCTTTGTTTTCAGTCACTAACGTATTACATATCGTGAGTTTATGTGTGCATGTTTGTAATTCTGTCTGCAAGCAAAAAATCTCATGAGCCACAAATTTTTTTGAAACGCTTATGAAATAGTTCCTGGATTTCCATCTACAACTAACTTACTTATGGGGTCAACATAATAATAATAATGTGGATGCCACAGCTTCATCTTCAGCAAACACAAAAATAGCTACAGCAATGTTAATTTTACTCTTAATTTTCACTAGATGCGGTTCTGCTGTGGTGCGGTCTGACCTCCACAGCAAATATGCGATCAGTATTTACATGTATAGATATATTTATACACTAATGCTGTCAAAATGTATTGTTCTGTTTGGGAAGCATGATGGAAACCTGTAGTGTGCAGAATACGCATACACACAGGATTCATGGGATTTTATTTTGAAATCTGAAGTTTCAAAAAGACAACATCTGTGCAGTTTCAACTGTGTTTGGAGTCCATCTTCCACATAATTTATTAGTTTGCTCTGACTTCCACATTTTTCTCTGTGTTTAGTTTGCATTCCCTGCACACAATTTTTGGACCTCCTCTGTGCTTCGCACCGGACCAGACCTGAGTGGAGCGGATGCTGTATAAATTTGGGTGCAAACTAAGCTAAGCAGGACCACATCTAGTGTAAATTAGGGGTAGAAGTTAGTGTGATAGTTTGAGTTTCAGCTCCGAAACATACTCCCCTTTTGTTGAAAACCTAAAACATCATATTTTATTCCAAATAGTACATGCAGTACATGCATATGTTAATCATTCTATGCTTTCCACTCAAATGAACAGATTTAATAAGGAAATGCCTTTGACAAAAGGATTGACAAGCAGCCTTGTCAATCATGCCTGCAGGTAGTTCTGGTTGTGGGAAGAAACAACAAATTAGCACCTGTCAGGGGTCGTCAGGGTGCCACAGAGCTGGGTCAACAGCTGCAGGCAATGTGATTAAAGCAGCTGCCAAGTTGAAAAAAATGCTTCAGAAAATAGGTCGTGAGTTAATTAGAAATGGACTACCAGCAGATCACTTCCATGACGGGTGGTGACCAAACATTTTGTCGACATTTAAAGGAATTTTTCCGAATTCTCTTTGGGCTACGTTGTTAGTTGGAATATTCAAATATGTAGAAATTCCATTACTTCTGGCTTTGAAAGGGAGCATAATTAGTTTTTATTAATAAATGTAGATTGTCTGATCTATATTGTTCAATTTTGAAGGCAAATATATGAGGTCACCTAAGTTATTCATACAACAATGGGCATTGTTCTGGATGACATATCTTACCCTGGAAAACCTACCTGCACTAAAGAATATGTCCTTACCATCAATCACTTCCGTTTACATCCATATGCATACATTGTGATGGAGCGCAGCTGCCATGACTTATCAGTGTTCCTGCTGAAGACGATGTTTATGGTGACTGATGTTAGGGGTCCATGCTTCACTGGTCACTCGAAGCCCTCTTTCTCCCTGTCGGTGTGCATATTTCCTCTATTCTCGCTTCCATTTTCATTGTGATCGGAGGTCATCAGCAAAACTGTCAGCACGCAATTTCACGCAGAAAGATTGCCACTTGTGGTTGTCGACAGACAAGCAAATGGAGTGTCAAGTCAATAATTTGTGCCATTGGAAGAGTCTAGACATGTAACTGTTGAATGATAAAATGAGCTGGTCTTTTCACTTGTATGTCATGTTATGTTCAAAATATTCTAAAAGTAGAGTGCATGCTGTTTGAAGTCTGGGTTCAGTCCTTTTCATGTTGCAACATTTCTCACATTTCAAACTTGAAGAAATGTTTTGCATAAAAAAACAAGGTGTCTACATCAGGATTCTGTAACCATTGATTGATTTGTATTTGTATTAACTTTTTTTTTTTACAGATAAACTGTTTAAATTGTGTCTTAAAGATCATATAGTACTATTTCTGTGCTAATGTTGACATTTTTGTGTATATTTATTAAAATCTGCAACATTTGGTCTGAAAACATCTTAGTGCTGCATACTATAGGTTGAACAGTGGTACTGAAGTTGATTTTTGTATTGGGTAGAAATGGTATGTGTTTGCATCACTGGTTAATGCTTTTGTCACAGCTCCCATGTTCTGGTATAAAAGCTTCTCTCTCAGACACGCCCCTGCAGAGTGGCAGGGGTTGGAACAGCTAGCACTGCATGAAAGTCAGTCACTGCTTTACATAAGCATGTTAGCAATAACGCTAACATCACACGTAGACAGCCTCAGTAGCACCAAGCTTTGCTGAATCAACCCTTTGAACCGGCAGCTTGATTTGAAATAATTTTAGCCCCAGTTATCTCTACAACCTGACTCTTCATCAACCTCTGGTGAGGAGAGGGTGAAATATCCACTGCTGCCCTGCATTGATCTCTGTGTTTTAATGGAGAACCAGCAGGCTCTCACCAGAAATGTGGATGTCCGCCTCTTATCGGTCATAAAACAACTGAATTAGCTTACTTAGAGATCCACTTTGTGGTTCAATACTTTTTTAAACACACTACTAAGTTACTTCATGACATAGAGTTTAGATCAGGACTAAATTACACACACACACACACACACACACACACACACACACACACACACACACACACACACACACACACACACACAC
>JAUBOC010000097.1:1198228-1209668 GCA_032275365.1 Anablepsoides cearensis | reverse complement strand
GTGGGTCCCAGATAGGAAGCCCATTGTAAGCCCATGCCCACTTGGAACCCCCATAGCCCAAGTAAATCCCATGTGGGGCCCACATTTAGGTGTTTGCTGGGTCCAGTACACAACAAAATGTATTTGCATGATATGTTCCCTTTAACAAAAATGATTTTAATATCCTTACCACCACCAGAGACACGTGGCAGTGAAGGCACTGGCTGAGCTTGTTAGGAAAGCAGTGGGGAAAAAGACAAAGCGAGGGGGAAATTGGAAAGAGGTGGTTTTCGTGACATGGCAGAGGGCCAGGGTCGCTGACGGCTGACTAATGGCTTTCACTGAGAGTGTCAGCCTCAGAGTTATGTCCCCCCTTTGCCTGAATCCACTCTCAGTATCTTAAAGCAACAGTTATTCATGAACTAGAGGCACGTACGCACTCATGGAGATTTAAGGCTAGAGTTCTTTTCCAAATCAAACATGAACACAGTACGTAAATAAAATGCAGAGAAAACTACAAGCTTCCGACAGCAGTCGTCACGAGAATTCAAGACCACAAGTACAAAAAAAATGTTACTTACAGACTCATAAAAGCATTCATTTATGCCTTGTAGAGGAAGTGGTTAGAGATTACTCTGACATTTAATTGATGAGGGCTTAGAATATCTTCAAGGGCCTTGTTTTCACCAAAAGTGTTAACCAAGGAAAAAAATAAAATCCTGGTAAAAGCTACATATATACTATGCTTTGTCACAGGGTTACAAATATTTTGTCAGCATATGAATAACAGTTTCTTTTTAAATATCACCTTAATCCAGAGAGTACAAATGCTAGCAAATCTTAGAGGCTCTACAACAGGGGTTTGAGCTAAATGTCAACATAAATATTCCAACATGTTTGTAATAACCAGAGCTGCAGTGCCAACAAAGATCTAATCTTTTTTTTTCTTCCCCTAGCATGTGTTATTTCCAACAATAATCCTACAGCAAAACAGGGGTTTGCAATGTTTCTTAAATCATTTTTGGACATTCTTTTAACAAATTAAAGAATTGTGTGAAGTTTAATACTGATTATATGTATAAAATGGAAGCAACTACAGCTAAATTAAACATATTTTGACCAGAATGTTATCAAATCTCACAACCATCTGCTTCATTTTATCAACACATGTCAAGGTCTATGTACTGCTTTTTTAAAGTGGTTGTTTTATTAGTGCAAATTCCTGCTATCCTTATGTGGTATTTTTCTAGTGCTTGTCAGCAGATCTGAACATGATTCACTAAAAACAACACCAAAGGGAGCTCTCCCCTTTAAAATCCAAGGGTTTAAAAAGACCTAAAAGGTGCAGTTTGTTCTTCCATTTCCTATTTGGATCAGAATTGAACACATTTGCATAATGTTTGTCTAGTGGCTAGTTTGATGAGATCTAGCAAGAAATGTTTGGAGCTATTAGGCCGAACTGTTTGAGAGGGTTGCTGAAGATATACAATGAGGCTCAACAAAAGATGTCATACCTGTTTATTTTCTTTTTTTTTATTGAATTTGTACCATTGAGTCTGAAGTGACTAAAATCTCAGCTGCCATTTGGCAGATGAGTCCAGATCAGAGTTCAGTGGTGGTTCAGATGGTTTTTTGTACTGGAACAGCATTAACAGTCAACATTTAAAGAAATTTAGACATGATGTGCTCGCCTTTGTAGTAACCTTGGCTGGAGTAAAAGAAGACGCTGCGCTCACTGTAGTATTTATGAACAATACCTTTATCTGTAACATCAGGTTGAAATGTACAAGAGACAGGAAGCGGCTGCCTGTGTGGTCTACTGTGCAGCATGCCTGGAGGTAGAAGTATGAAGTCCCCCTAGTGATGTGGATGAATAACAAAATACATTGCTTAAACAAATCACAATAATTCTCCTCCTTTTTGCGAGAATGCTGAGACCCTCGAACACCACTGGCATCCCCAGATTTACAAGGATGACAGGTTCCTCTTTTGGAGGGGCACAAGAGTTCTGGACAGGTGTCCATGAAAGAGTCTCTTCTTTAGATGATGACATCTCCAGATCTTGTGTCTGATTTATGCCAGAGTGGACAGAATGGACAAGGCTCTTCCACAGTCTGGCTTTCCTCTGCCTTTGAGGCATGCCGTCAGCCTGTATGTCAGTACACAGGGGCACATGATCCTGATGCCTCTGGATGACCTGGCCCCCACTCAGCTTGACTTCAAACAAAATTGGGCCCCTCTGTCTGAGAATGACTCCCCATAGCCATTGTTGGTCTCTGCTGCTGAACACACTGTACTCTATTTTCAACAGTCTTGCTCTAGAATGCTGATCATGTCCCCCTTTCTGTTTCCTTGTTTATGTTCCACTCTCGTCCTCATGTCTGGTTGTATGAAGTCCAGTCTTGACTTTGGCCTAATATGATGATCCCATAGCTTCATAAACTCACCAAACAGTTCACTGGTGAATGTTGGGCCATGTTTCAGCGACATGGACAGTGACATGCTGATGTTCTTCAGTGTTTGCAGAAAGATCCTGCAGATCTTTTATAAGTCTGTTGTGGAGAGTGATATCTCTTCTAACATCATTTGTTGGGGTAGCAGCACCAGAGCAAGTGACTTTAAAAAGCTCATCAGGCTGAAAAAGGCTGGCTCAGTTCTAGAACCTCTGGAGATTATTGTACAAATAAGGATTTTTCATAAAATGAAGATCATTTTGGACAACCCTGATCACCCTCTTCATCAGACTGGCATACTGCAAAAAAGTGTATTCAGTCAGAGGCTTTTTCAGATCTGCTGTAAGACCAACTTCTACCGGAGATCCTTCCTGCAGACAGCCATCAATATCTATAAATACTCTTTAAAAAAGGATCATATGAGTTACAATATTTAATTAAGTATCATAACCCCCCAACCCCCTTGCATATTACACCCATGGTGTCAATGATTATCTTATATGCTCAATGCTATCAACATACAGCCAGACGACTCAGTGGTTAGCACTGATGCCTCACAGCAAGAAGGTCCTGGGTTTGAACCTCGGTTCAGACCTGGAGTCTTTCTGTGTGTTCTCGTTCTTGTGCAGGTTTTCTCCAACTACTACGGTTTCCCCCACAGACCAAAAGCATGTACAATAGGTTGTCTTCAGGCAGTTATGCAGTCCCTGAAGTTACCACACAGCTAAAAGGGAGGTGAACACCATTTGTTATAAAGGTAACCTTTTTGAATGACCTCAGTTTGGAGAAGTCTGGCAGGATTGACAATCTAACAGAGTATTTAATTGCAGCCAAGACCAAAGTCTTGTTGTCTTGAAACAACTCCAACCTCAAATTTTCTTATTGTTCATAAATGTTTACATAACTTTCAGTTACTCATTATACATTGTATATACAATTGTATGTTTATTATCAAAGACCATTAGCAGCAGCAGGGAAATGTAGCCCTTCTGGTGCAGTCTGGAGTGATTTAAATATTGTAGTTGTCTAAAGTTGGCAAAGTACCTTTCAGAAGTGGTGTCAGTCGTTCTGTATTGACAAGATATGAATGGTTTAGATCGTTCGTAATTTTCAACATTTACACCCAAATTGGGACAAATTTCTTCATCAGAGGGGATAATCTGTAGGCTCCTCTACAGCTATAGAACACATTATCTGATGTAAATGTTTAAAGAGGACAGGTAGTACATCTTGAGTCGACTGAGGAACTGACGTTTTGACCTTTTTGGGTAAAACCAGGGTAATAAATCAAAGGTAAAACAATAGGTCACAAAGTCACAGCTGCCGCGTCTCACCTTAACACTGAATAGGGTCGAATCGATCCATCATGCCACTTATGTGTTTTGGTTTGTTCCTGTGTTGACTACTTTTTTCATTGTATGTATGTTGACTTTATATGTGTAGCTATCGCCAGCTTTGCAAGTGTGATGATGTATGTTTGTGTTACCAAAAATATTTCACAAATGTGGTGTGGTGATAACTGACAGTATTACCCAATGTACACGCTAAGTGTTTACAAACCACTTGAGATTCTAAAAACTTTGTCTTGGCAATGTGTGTCTGTAGCAAAATATTTCATGAACCAATGAAAGGATTTTCAATAAATCTCACAAATTTATCATTGAACATTTACAAACTGGCCATACAATTGTCCCTTTTCATCATAAGATGCTCTTAGTTTGGACTGTCCAGGATGTACCTTACATCTTGCATAATGACTTCAAGACACAGGCACCAATGACCTGAAAAAGGAAAAGTAGGTGATGGATGGATGGATGGATGGATGGATGGATGGATGGATGATCTTTGTTTAACACTTGGGCATAAACGATCAATACATTCTTTCAATGAATGGTGGGCTCATGATAATAGAGTGCATTTTAAATACTGTCCAGCTAAACAAAAGACCATCAGAAACAGTCATTTTTGTAAATAAGTTGAGTACCATTTTTGGCTTTGGGCTAAAATTAAAGCAATTCTGTTACTTACTGCTTCAGCTTACTCCTCTGCGTGAACCTAAACTGTGTCCTATGGTTGGTAGACACACATGGGCACGTTATAAAACATATAAAACATTGTAGAATGAAGAGGTTTCTGTGAAGGTGAGATAATCACTCGATTTGCATACAGCGTTGGTGCTGAGTGGCTCATGTTGCAGAGGTGCCTTTGAGCATAAATAGTGTGAGAGACTTATGTCACACACGAAGGATGCTTTTAATCCAAATAGTTTCACTGTGCCCTGAGCATACAGCGGTGCAGAGAGTGTGAATTAGTTGAGAGAGAGGTATTGAATAAGGGTGGAGGATGGTGGGGGGTGGTGGGGTTGACATGATGAGTCAATTATCTGAAGTGAGAGTGTGCCTGCATGTACCAAGTGTCTGGTCCGCCGAGCCTTTCCTTGCCGATGGCCCCTGTTATCCGCGCAGGTTAAATGCCAAAATGGTAATTAAAATGGAACGGTCTCACCGCCAGCTTAATCCAGACTGGCACCAAGAAGCAGGGAAACTAAATGTTTTCACTTGCTGATCATCAATCGCACTGAGGGCCTCAGAAACAGACACACATATTTACGTAGACAGAGTCATTCATACTGGAAAATTAAACGTGATAAGCTCGCACACATGCAAATACTCACCCAGACAGATTTGTGGACATTTCCACACAGTGATTATCAAGCACATAAGGACATTAGAGAGTAGGAAACTGGAGAGCCCAGCCGGTTACTGTTTGGCAAGCAAGGTAGGGGGAGCCATGATTAGAGTCTGAGAGCTATTTTTGCCATTGACCCCCAGATGGCTAATTGAGAAAGGTTTAATGACACTATCATTTGCAAAAGACAGGGAAATATCAAGTTTAAGGTCTCCAACAAAACAGATCATGTGTGTGCTGCATTTGATTCACATCAGTTTAGTTTTAGCGGGGGTGAAATGCATTCAGATTGTTTTTAAATATAAAATAGTTTTTATACAATTCAAATAAAATGTTTAAAAACTCTGTAATGTCAAACTAACTGAAGGTGTGATTTTTTTTATGGACAGCTATAAGTGAAATCACGTCTCAGATTTTAAATGTTTTGTTGTAGTTTTTGATTTTCATTTGCACCTTTATGATATCAAAAGAAATACAGGTCTGATTTTTTTTAGTTTAGAAAAAGAAAGCTTTAGGGCTCCTTCACATTGGAGGACGCCCCACTATAATGTAAAAACATCAGGCAGAACAGGGTCTTGACAAGGTCTTTAGGTGATGTATGGAAATTCTGTGAACTCCCTCTAAAGCATGGTGGACGATGTTAGGCTCACAATGATTTTAAGCATGCTCAAAACTTTCATAGTGAAATTATGCTGGTTTACATCATCGCCATGGTGACACCATAACAAATCCAGGATGTGGGACAGTTTTAGTCTCGGCCATTTAGAGTTTGAAGCAGAACTAGGCAAATTGGCCTCATACTATGGCTACAACCATGATTATGACAGGGAAACATGCTAGCACAGACATGACTTGCGGTGGTAACGTTGTGCTAGCATGATGAGATCTCCTTGCATCAAGCTGCTATGGACCAAGAGAGTTGTTCAAGGGCAGGCACAAGAGAGCATTATTGGGGACAAGGTTTATAGGAAAGATTTATTTTGTGAGTCTTATGGTTATAGCAACATCATGATAGCCTTCACACTAAAGGACATGTTCCAAGTTCATTGCAATCCAGCTATTTTCTAACAGTTGTGGAGATCCTGATGAACGTAGCTGAGTCTTGAGTCATTGTCATGTGTAGAGAGGGCACTAAGTAATATGATTACAGAGGAGTTAGAAATGCTGTCCATCCATTTGTCCATTATAATTTCAAAAAGCTGTAACTGTCACATAGAAAGGCTAAAATACACCAAACTGTTGCATGCCATACCATACCATGTGGTCATATGACATCATCAAAGTCCTGACTCTCTGACAACAGGAAGTGACATTTTATTTCTTGGAAAGCTCCAAGAAAAAAAAAAAAAAAAAAGGAAAGCTCCAACACTGATCCTCAAAACCTAATCAGCAACAAATTGTATCAGAACACAGATAATAACTTAATCTCACTTGCTTTTAAGAACAAAGAGTTTTTACTGAAAGGCATGCTCATGACTGTGCTAATTAGACATTACACCATTGATATACTGTACGTTTGATGGGGTTAGGGTTAGCTCTAAATTCCATATTTCTTAGCCAATCTGCACCCAATTTGCTATAGTGGATTCTAATCTACCCAACTACAGGAATGAAATACAACTTTGGGGTGTGTGGCTTCATTAGACTTCACGCCATCGACATATGTTTGGCTCTAAATTTCACATATTTCGGATCTTTAGCAGGCAGTTCACTATGGTTAATCCTAATCCACCCCACTACGGGAATGCAGTCTAATTTTTTGAGGGTGTGGCCTAATTAGACATCATGCCATTGACATACGGTTGGCTCTAAATCACACATACATGTGCCAATTTCAACCAAATTTTGTGTGCATTATAAGGGAGACCTGTCCAACACATCTGTATAGTAGTTTGACAAGATCACTTTAGCCCCTCGTTTGTCCGTCAGTCAGTTCACCTGTTCACCTTATGAGAATATTTAAATAATGAAAGCCTGTGAAGATTCCAACAATGGGGTACATCAGCGATGGTTGGTGTCAAATTTAATTTTGTTTTTCACAACATTGCTCATTTATAGACATCTGAGTTGTCCCCTGGAATATCTGAGCTTATTGTCCATTGTGCATAATCTTTATCTCTGCAGTATCTTTATCAGATGAAAGTGGCAGACCATAAAAAAATAAAATAAATAAACCAAAAAAAAATAGAAAAATCAATTCTTGTCTTTTTAATTTTTGCTTGAGCTTTCCACATAAAGGTATTATCTGGTTGTACCTCAAAAAAATAACATTTGGACATTAATATTCAGGCCTGATATTATGAAAGACATATGTAAGGTAACAGAGATCTGTGATATACAACCTTTTTTGAAAAGCATGCATTTCAACTAATTAGCAGAGACCCAGTGAGTAACAGCAGGGTTTCTTTTCTGCCCTTGGTTATTTCATTACCATGCTGCACATAGATAACTAATATACTCAAACTTTGTATGTTATATAAGTATATTATACTGCTCTAGCGTGTCAGAAAATAAATCATAAAAATATGTCTACATTTGATAATGTGTAACCAACACATAACACCTGCTGGTGAAAGACTACTGAAACAAGAAACTCTTTTCCATTCAGTTTGTAAAAAGTATATATAATCTTTTTCCTGACTTTAAGTAAATTTTGTGATGTAATTTATTTTTTAGATTAAAAATATATTTTTTATGAATAACATTATTATTGTATAGCAAAAAAATCACACCACTGAGACAAACAGTTGTCAATATATTTGCATGTGAAGTAACAAGAACTGATGAGCTTCATAGAAGCTGAACATTGTTAGAATGGCTAGAAACACTGACAGTAGTGAATAATTTGAAGTTTCTTTGGATTGTTTTGGTACACTTATCAAAGAGATGAAGAGGAGCCAGAATTCAAGCAATAATGTAATCTCCCTTTTTAATATACAAAGAGTATATAATATACTATAAAGATAATAAAAACAGTTATAAAGAGTTTCACTGTGGCTGGGCTAAGTTCAACAAAAAAATAAGTCAGTTAAGTGATAAAATGGGTAAAATTGTGTATTACGGAAATTTTCTTAAACGTTCAGATGTTTATTTCACTTTTAGTATTTGTACAAAATGCATGTCACAGCACTTTAAACAAAGCATGTCATACTCCTGACAATAACTGCCAAACATTTGTTATGAGCTAATATTCAAGCTAACTAAATGTCATTTCCAAAATATTCCAAGTTACAACTTGTAGCTGCTAGCAGCTTCTTATGACCAGAAATAATATTAAAGAGCCATAAAACCAACAGAAAAAGTGGGAATGTGGATATGGTGTGTGGACAAGATTATCATTTGAGAATTCAGGTCATGTTGTAGAAAAGACACAAAGTTTAGCAGAAACTTTGCAAAATGATGATAAACAGTTAGTTTGACTACTCTACCATCTACTCTTCTGCTTCAGTTGAGCTACATTCCTGCTTAGAATCACTGCTGAACAGCAACTTTGGTCAGCCAGCAGTTGCAATTTAATTGCTGGCAAATACCTTTTTGCTTCCTGTTATTTCTATGACTAACATACCGGGTGACCTTAAGGCTTTTTTTTAGATCTTCCAAGATTCATTGGAGAGGACTGCAACACAAGAACAAATGAAAGGGCATGGCAAGCCACTGAAGCTCCGGGCTTCTATTTTCTGATGGTCAACATCACATTTTTCTTGTTTGTTACTCCCAGAGGGAGGTACACAGCAACCAACATCACACAGCTGTAACTAACAAGAGCTCCAACTGAATAGCTATAGGGATTTTCAGGGGTGTTCAAAATAAAATAAAAATAATGGGCTTAGTCAAACTTATGTATGAAAAGTGTGAATCAAAAAATTTACCAAGTTTGAGTCAAACTTCCTTAGTTAAAAAGATGATGATTTAAATTGTCAGAAACATTTAAAAGTTATTATTTTATCCAATGTGTTGTACACCCTCAAGACTATAATGTAAGTGATCAGAAAGTTAGGTTAACAGATGTTTAGTTTTGTCTTTTTATTAAAAAAATGATAATTTCTAAATAAAACCAACACAAATTTTGAGACAGAAAGATACTTATGATTCTGTGCTGAGTTGAAATGATCATACCTTTTGAGCAGATTTCACGGGATGCAGGCATCCTTCATCCTATGCTTGCCACAAACTATTTGACTCATTTGAAAATGATAGGATTGCGAATGTGGCTAAATTTGAGAAAGTACCTTCAGTCTTGATTCTTAGTCCTGACATTTACACACCTACTACTTACCAATAAAATAGGTTTTCTCTGGTATTATCTCTGTTTATAAGGTTCTCTCCTGTACCTTCTTCATGCCCTATAAGGCACATCCATGACCAAGTCACAATTGTGGATTGTTATTGAAGTTACATGAGACCAGAGTGACCAGTCATGCTTTAAATTATCGACAGCCAAGCTATACAGATGTACATGGATGCTTCTGCCAAAAGCAAACGAGGGGGCCAAACATTCTTAATAAAACCTTAAGACCTTGACAAGACCCTGCAAAGACACTGCACATCTGACTAATGTCTTACATCATTGCAGGGTTAACATTCAGTGTGATGAGAGACAACTGATATACTTTTTTCATCAAGCTATCCTGGTAAATAAGACTGTAGCAAATTCTTAGGATATAAACATAATGGGACAACCTGCACTACACTTTTAGCAAGTTGGAGCACCAGGTCAAGTTATTGACCAATTCACCCTTTTTAATCAGACTCATATTTACTGAAGTGTGACTGATCATATGATATGCAGGAAATACCTATCTCAGGCCAAAATACTCAAAAATGAGAAACCAGCCTTGTCTTTTATGGTAATTTATTACAAAAACATAGCAAAAATCTATTTTATTGAATTGTGAATAAAAACATTAAAATTAACAACATGAAAGACAAACAATAAGGATTCTAAAACAGTTAAAGGTGAAAGTTATTATAGACTTGATGTTAAACATCTAAGTTAAGATAAGGTTTGGATGTTTAAACTTTAATAGAATGAAAATCCATTTATCCCAGAGGAAATATTTTCTTCTATTAAGTAATTGACAAGAGCCGAGGTTAAAAACTACAAGTTCTTTTGTAAATTTAGAAAGAAAGTGTTAAGATCTTGGTCAGATTGTTTATTAGTAATTTTATTACTGCAGAAGGAAGAGTTATCAAGTTTGCCTTGGCTGTTACCCAGGATTGATCTGTAAATCATTGTGTAAGGCCTTTAAAGGTACGGTTAAATCTCACCCAGTTGTACATAGACATGTCTCAGTGGTGGGCAGCTTAGGTGGGGACCGTTCGGCGTAGGGTCCATAGGGGTTCAAGAACTGTCCATAGGTCCTCACATCGAGCAGGTAGCAGCTTTGTTGGGAACAGCTTTGCTTCCCGTCACAAAACAGCGGCTGGGTCAACAAAAATGTATGACTTTAGTTTGTTTTTAACATTTTGGTAAGGCTGAAATGTTCCCTCAGGTACTAAGAAAAGACAAGACAATATTACAGTAGTTTAAATACTAATTGATTTTTCTTAAATGAAAACAGACATTTTAAAATAACTTAATGGATTTTAATGTATCACAGTGAAATATTCCAAATTTGTTCAGAATCTGTTACTAAAAATAGCCTTTTGAAATGTCTGGTTTGACTAAAACACATTGTTGACTGCAAGCTTATACTGTATGTTTCACCTTACCATTACGTGATTCAATAGAAAATAACAGTGATTATAATAAACCACTTTACAAGGTCTAGTCAAAATTGTTGAGATTTCTGTTTTACAAATAGAGAACAAGTTTATTTTAGGTACCCATGTTTATTCATATATAATATGATCTCGAGTATAATACGATCATCATTTTTTAAACTTACAAAGCAC
This sequence comes from Anablepsoides cearensis, assembly GCA_032275365.1. Taxonomy (NCBI): domain Eukaryota; kingdom Metazoa; phylum Chordata; class Actinopteri; order Cyprinodontiformes; family Rivulidae; genus Anablepsoides; species Anablepsoides cearensis. Next base: position 1,198,653 of record JAUBOC010000097.1, on the reverse strand, counting down.
AAAAAAATCTAATCAGCATGTGTAAGGCCACCACTCATTTCAGACAGACTTTCAGATTTTTCAGGCTTCGCGGTGCGCCCTCTGGTCGGGAAACTTTATTTAGGGAGACACACTTGTGCAAGCATGTTTTGCTGCAGAGCTGGGGATAACGCGCAGCGGAACTTTTGTGTGTCACTGAAAAAACATTCCTCTCCCAGACCAGAGCAGAAGCAGGTTGGTAATTATAATGTTTATATGCTTCACTGTGCACAGCTTACAGTGGGACAGGAGGGGAATTCTTCAGTTTTATACAAGGAAATATTGAAACCTATTGTGGTTGTACATTTAAAAAAAAGTCAGTCAAAATTTACTCCCGCATATAATAGTGGGGGGGGGGGGGGGGGGGGGGGGGGGGGGGGGGGGGGGGGGGGGGGGGGGGGGGGGGG
>JAUBOC010000097.1:1164213-1179481 GCA_032275365.1 Anablepsoides cearensis | reverse complement strand
GCATTTGGCCCGCGGCTCTCAGATTGATATTAATTTTGGCCCTCTCAGGGAAAACGTTGTTTAATTTTGGCCCTCTCGGGGAAAATGTTTGGGCACCCCTGATATAAAGGCATTCTACAGTAGATGAGATTATTTGTTCAGTACTTTTACACATACAATCTATTGGCTAATGTTTTAACAAACCTGCTGGGAGAACTGGGACTGTCACAGTATGGCTAAAAAAGTCTTTGAATTTGGGGTTTGTTGGAGTAGTTTAGACAATTTTTCAAAGTGTGTGTGTGTGTGTGTGTGTGTGTTTTTTGTCACCTACAATCCAAAACGATAAATGATATGTTAAATGGAAACTCTAAACTGGCTGTAGAGTGAAGGCTTTTATTTTTTTTAATTTCTTCTAATGGTTCATGTACACAAAGCAGGTTTGGAAAAAAAACTGAATAAAAGTGAGTTGTTCAGCTCAAATCATTTTAAAAAGTTAGAAACTCAAGCTCTACAGAGAAAAGTGACCACTGAGTTGAATCACCTCTTTAGCAGGTCTGAAAAAAAGTTGACAATTAACCCTGAAACCTTGAAGAGTAAACTCCTTAAAGTACAACTTTGCTGTTAGCTCAGGCTGGCATTTTATTTTTCCTTTTTGACAAAAATGAAGTCCTGCTTTTAACATTCAGCTGCAGGTCTTAAGATAGTGGCTGACCTGCTGTGCTTTTTCCTAACTCAGACTGGTCTAATAACAGCTGAATATGGTGAAAGTTTTGAAAAATGTGGCTTGGAGTGCTGTGCACCACAATGCAGGCAGCCTGGGGAATGAACTGGCTCTTTGTTAAACAGCTCAATGATTGGCCAAATGTTTTATCGACTGAAGTGTTTTGACCGATGATATATGAACAATAAATATGTTTTGAGCTCATTCTTTGATGAATAGCTTACCCATGTTTAGACATAACTTGAGATTGTTTTTGGTTCATAGTATGATCTTTCCATAGGGAGGCACATGAAAGGAAAGAAGATGAATTGGAAAAAAGCAGAATTAGAGGAGCATCTATTACTATGCATCAATACAAAGTGAACTGTGGATCTGAATGCTTTTTTATGTAGAAAAAAAAACATATTTGCAGAAACATGAAAGAAGTCAGAGAGGCTGTTTGATTTTGTTTGGCCTGTGTGCAACATTTCTACTGGTCTGAGATTGCCCAGTAGACTCAGATGAAATCAAACATTCACAAATAAAACATGTTTAAAGTAAACATTAGTGAACAAACTTAGTACTTTCCAAGAAATACACTAGTTTTTACCTTTTTTTTATTTGGAAAATGAAGGGAAAAAAAGTGAAGGCAGCGGGTCACTAACAGTTGCAGGCAGCAGTTTACATGCACAAAAATGAATATAAATCTATCCATGCATTCATTATTCAGCTTTTGTTTCACAGGCGGCACGACGGCTCAGTGGTTAGAACCAACGCCACACACCAAGAAGGTCCTGGGTTTGATCCCCGGTCCGGAACTGGGGTCTTTCTGTGCAGAGTTTGCATGTTCCCCTTGTGTTTGCGTGGGTTTTCTCCGGGTACTCCGGTTTCCCCCACCCCTAAAAACATGTACAATAGGTTGCCTTCAGGCCCAGGCCTCTCTTGAAAAAGAGATCTGAGATCTCAATGGGACTTGCCTGGTTAAATAACAGTAAATAAAGTCGGGATATGGAGGCAGCAGCTTGATCAAGGAGGAACAGACCTCTCATTCTACAGCCACCTTTTCCAGCTCTTCTGGGACGACTCCAAGGTGTTCCGAGACCAGCTAAGAGACATAGTCTCTGCAGTATGTCCTGGGTCTTTCCTGGTCTTCTCCCAGTTGGATATATCCAGAAAACCTCTTTAGGTAGGTGTCCAGGGGCCATCCTTACCAAATGCTTTACCACCTCAACAGGCTTCACTCCATTTAGAGGGCTCTACTCTGAGTCTCTCATAAAAAGCTAAAGTTTTACTCCTGTCTGAACAGGAGAATCCAGCTACCATTCTGTCACAACCCACAGTTTGTGAAGACTGGGGGAATTTAGGAATGTATATCAACTGGCAGAGAGCTTTGCCTTACACCACAACAGTCCAGCACAGAGTCCACAATACTGTGGAAGCTGCACCAATCCTGTCAATCACCCGCCCCCATTCCTAGAGATATGGAAACCCACTACTTGAGGTAGAACCTCAACCTCAACCCGGAGAGGATAGTCCACCCTTTTCTGACTCAGGGCCATGGCCTCAGATTTGGTGGCGCTGATCTTCATCCCAGCCACTTCAAACAAACTGCATATGCCCCCAGTGAGTGCTGAAGATCACAGCATGATGATATCAACAGGACCCCACTGAGAAATTATGTCCAAAAAAGTGAAAGAACATAATCTGTGACTAGTTTGAATGTTAGACTAATTTGAGAAGTTTTAATAATTAGTTTAAACAGTTGTTAAACAATTTGTCATACAACATATAATGTTAATAATTTTTTAAATCAAGAGCTGGGTGCACAGGTTTAAACATTTTGTGGCTCTTCTCTAAGCCACACAGCATCACATTATACATACAGGCTCAAATGAATTGCAACCCTGCAACTAATATGTGTTTAATGTTCTTTAGAAAGTTACCACTCAGCCACAAAGTCAACAAAAGTGTGGTTTAATTCTGTCTGGACATTTGACAAATCTTTATTTAAATTGGTTGCTTTTAAACAAATTGACTTCGGAGCTTTGGGAATTCCATTACAGGAGCATAATGTTAGCCTCCCAGTTCTGTACTGTTTTGTTTCACTGTTCTGTTACAACACACAATTATGCCTAAAGGCCCCCAAATACTCGGGCTTACAGTGCGCATTCCATGAGCCTCACGGACTCCGCGCATATTGTCCGCGGGTGTTTGAGACCTCATACTCGAGCGTACTGACCGCCGGACAAATTTGTTAATTTCTCGCTATTTCAGTCATGATTTCAAGGATGAGGAAGAGACAGATTGCATTTTAGCTTAAAAATAAAATAGAAAAGAATTACCTTACCCAGGATCTGCTATTTCCTCCCACCAATCTGTTGCTCGCTGAAAGTCCTTATATTCCTTCATTGACGCATCCTAAAGTTTTATATTCTCCTCCATGAGACGCTCTTTAAAATTTGACTCCATTTCGTCCACAAATGACACCGATTCTCAACTTTATCAGCATTGTGTCGCATCCAAAACAGTACTTGTCACTGTGCGCACCGCGGACGTGGATGTAAAATATTGATCTCTGCGCGGACCAGTCCGGCGGACGTCCGCTTCGGGTCTGCCTCGAGTCCACGCGGACCTCCGCGGACCGAAGTACGCCCGAGTATGTGGGGGCCTTTAGTACCAACCATCCAGGAGTTGATTTGAGGTAATCCTCTTTTGTTGTTCATCTTCAGCACCACCTTTTTAAATTTATTTTTGTATTTATATGTATGTATTTAAAGGACCCTGTATGTATAGATTTGACCCTTCGTGGTGTAGAGAAACATCCACAAGGATAAGAATTTCAAAAATTAAAACTAAACTCTAGTAAAAATTAATGACACTTGTTTCTATAGAAGCAGTATGCAAAATTTCATCAGTTGTTTACAAAATTTAAACTCTAAGAACAAGCCATACAACAAAACTATAGTAATAAAGGTGTTACATAAGCAACAACAAAAACAATTATTTTAGCTATATGGGGTCAGTTGTTGTAAACTTAATGCCATAAAAAACACAGTATATCTGACTAAACAAGGCCCATAACTGCAAGCAGTGACATATTTTATTTAAATACATTTGTCAGATTTTAAAAGTACTTATTCTTTTATGTAGTCATGTATCACAAAACCTTTTTGCTTCCATTAAGAAATACCCCCAAAAAATAATCAATTTTTCTTCAGCTACACTTCAAAGGTCCTTCAGCTTCCGTGGACATGAGCAGAATGGATAGTGTTGCTATTTTTAGCACCCAACGTGTCGGTAATTCATGAATCATAAAATGTACCTGTAAACCGTCATTGACGATGATGCTTTTCTTCAATCTCTGTCAACAATTTCGGGCAGTGTAATTGATAGAACTCACATCAACATAGACTTCACAATGTGCCTCACAGCAGGGAGAAAGTGGAAAAACTGACAAACACAAGGATTCAAGGACAAATCTGGGCCGTTTTTAGACAAACAACTTGAAAATAGTTTATTTGTGATAAATCGTCACACAAAAAGACCAAATATAGACATATGTGTGAGGTTAAAGAATAGTTTTATTACAATACATATTTATTAGACCTTGCTGAGATGTTGTGCACAATGTTTCCTAAAACTAACCAAGTAGCACTGCTTAATATTAAACAAGTTCATGACTAAATTTAAAAAGCAGCAATTGAGAGCAAATATAAAGAGTGGACAAGAAGAAAAAGGAAACAATTACTCCAGACGAGTTTCCTATCAAATCCAGATAAAAATTAGCCTCATTGTTAACTTGGCATATTTATGTTAACATCGTTTAAATTTCAAAAAATGCACATTGTAACCTTTTTATATCCCAACAGTTTTCAAAAGAATTCCAGCTTTTCTCCTTTGTGTTGCTGCAGTCTGAAAGCAAAACACATCAGGCACAAAAACAATCAAGATTACTAATTAAAAGGACAAAAAATTAAAACGATCAGTAAAACTTTTGAATGACTGCGCTTACTGATCTGGTGACACATTAATTATCCTCAGCATTACTTGGTCTATTCTCAACAAATATATGTGCATAGCGTCATGTCAAATATAGCGTACACGAACACTGTTTATGTTATAGAAGCAGTGTCATGCAAAGCTATCAAAGATTCTTATTTGTTAGCATTTTACCAGACCTGCACGATAAAAAAACAAAACTAGCCTTCAGTTGGCTAGCCTTTAGCTTAGCCTGGAGGAAGACTTCTGCCCTCTTCTTTAATCTCATTTTCAGCTTGATAAAGTAAGAGTAATAAGTAAATGTACTGTATTAATCCCCAAATGGAGATATTATTATTCCCATTATACACATGTGGAGCAGTGGGCTGCCTGTTAAGTTGCCCAGGGAGCAGCTGGGTGGTTGAGGGCTTTGCTCAAGCGACCAAAGTGGGGCAAATTAGGGTTTTCCACCCCTTTTTTTTGTTGTAAATCTGGGGAGTTGAACTGGCAACCTTCCAATCCCCTCCTCTAACCTCAGTGCCACCGCCACACAATACTAACAATTAATAACTATATGACAGAACATCCCTTCAAAAAGGACCAGACTATTCCTTTAACAGTAATTCATTCAGCTACCACTCTAATGATACAACCTTCAGAGAGTGAATCAGCATTATCCTGTGGGATATAACACTTTAGAGGGATAAGCGACCCTCTGAGGAATGCTGAGCTTTATGGAAGGTGTCACAGCAGCTGAAGAAACTGCAGAAAGCTACTTTACTTGCACGGCCTGTTTTATACATGATCCTATTCTTTATCTTTTTAATCACAGCTGCATCGTTTTATTCAACTAAGACAGAATATCACACAAAAAAAAACACTCATTATTATTGGTCTCCTTGCATTTTCAGTTGGTCTCCCAAGGGTTCCACCGGTCTGCTCTCTCCTATGAATGTTGTTGTTTTTAAACTTGAGATAATAACAAAAGGAAATGTGTTCTTGTTTTCAAGTCTCTGTGGCGTGCTTCTTTTATTGTCACTAATCCATTTCCATTAACCTTTTGAGAATTTGAAGCTAGCCTCTATAGGGAACCCTTTTAATTGATTAACAAGCAGCTTTTTGTAATGTTATTAGTTCTGACCCATTGTTTCTTTGGTTTTATAAAAGCTGTAGCTCTGAACTGCACATTATAAAATGGGGAAATGCTATCTTCTTAGGTTACCCGAGCAGCTAAGAAGCTTAGGAAATTAACATACACGACCAAAACAGATTTGTGTTTAACTTAATGTTCTTCAGATGAATGACTTGTCACCCCACAGCACCTGCTTGAAGCAACAAAGCCGATAGATTTAATTAAACAAAATGGCGAACGAGGGTGCAGAGCCCTTGGTAAAGTGAAGATGTCCCTGATTGTTCTGACATACAAAGTGGATACTGTATCAAGCACATTAAATCAGGATCAACTCTGTGGAAATGTCACCAAACTGCAGTGCATGAATGTTGCGTGGGTGTGCTTTGAATTTTAATTAGTTCTGGCTGCATTTGGTTAAAAAGAGTGACACTTTTCGAAAAGGTGGTTTGTCTGTTAACCGTTTTGAAACGAGACCATTAAAGGATGTATGTTCTTAGTTGTTGTAACTCCATATTAGTCATTGTAGTCAAATATGAACTAAAAGCTATACCTAGAGACTGAATGCAGAAAACGTACCAGTTAAAAGACAGTAAAACATGCAACAAAACCACATTGAGGAATCAAACGGAACACGTTCGGGACTCAGTGTGGTATATGTGATAGAATAGAAATAGAAATAGCCTTTATTGTCCCGCCGAGGGGAAATTCAGGTGTCTCAGCAGCATCAGTACAGAGTTTCACATACTAGTTATTTTACAAGCTATAGATAGTGCACACAAAAAAAGAATTTAACATTGACTAGCTATATTACAACTACCATTAATAAAAATATAAAACAAAGAATTGTGCAAGAATAGAGGAAGATATGTCCTGTTTTCGAGATGTTGGTCTATATTATCCACTGTAAGTTAGACCATTCTGTTAATTACGCCTTTTCCTGTCCTTTATTTGTCCTCCAGACTGTGACCCAAAAACTGATCAAAGTTTAGCACCATCAAGGACATCTTCTGCATCCCCGAGGATGTAAGTACCGAGGGGGAGCCTTAAAGAAGAGCTTGGGGCAAAGACCAACTGGAGCTGTGTAGAAGATGTATATTAGACACACTTGCAATTTTTCAAACAGTATTTTTGCTCATCTAGGAAAATACAATGCCCAGTAGACCTAAACAGCCACAGAGCAGTATAATTAGTTGTTCTAAAACGTATTTAGGCAAATTAAAAAATATATCAGAAACAAGCAAAATACACCAACTGTAGCTACTGAATATGAGAAGTTTCCTTGCTTCTGTTTGCCTCGCAGTCTGTTTCGGGTGCTCCTTGTTGTTATGGTTCCTGTATATTTTTTCCTGCCCCATTAGCTTTTATTTTTGTTATTAATTCCTTTCTTACATCAAGTTCTCGGGCTCAGTCTGCATCCTTAAATCCCTACACACAAAACCTGACAATTGCCTAATTTAGAGAAGTCAGATTTGACTGCAGTTCTATTCAGATCTCCATTTTGTCATATTTTCTTTGCTATATTTTTAAGGATGCACGTCTTGTACTGATCCTCATTTCCTTTTTAGCTTTCCCATTATTTGCATGTGTTTACTAAGCTGCTGTGTGTTGCTAAGGGCCAACAGCAAAACAGTAAAATTACCATTAATTATCTTGACAGAACAGAAAAGTGAGAACATGCATGGTGCAACTGTAAACAGGGGTTTACAGTTAGTGAGACAGTTCAGGAAATGAGAGCAAAATGGCAGCCAAACGTCTAAATTTAGATTTTTTGGTAATATACATCATCAACAGGGATTAAAGTAAACTACTCAGCAGGGTACGGGAGCTGCTTTTATAATGATGAAAGGCAGACGAGCGGCAGCTTGTCAGTGAGGGGGAGTGTGAACCTCCCGACCCCAGACTTCATTAAAAGAAGATTCACGGGTCTTAGCTTAGAAGACCACCGCTGCCCAGGTGTCAACGAAAAGGCTGATTGAAGTCGACTTGTACACCGGAGCTTTAAGGTGTGTCTCGTGCATCCATCTATCTGTGTCAGATTTTCTGTGGGTTTATTTTGTTTAAGCCTTTGGTTTCAGAGTCTATAATGCGATGCCCTTTGACTCCAGAACTTCACCCCACTGGTCAAAGATGAAAGATGTGTTCCTCTGGTGAAGGCATCAGGGCACAGGATGTTCCTTTAAAATTTATTACACTTGATCTTGCATTTGTATCTGTAACTGAGAAATAAAATATTTCCATCACCCACTACCGAGGGCAATAATGTCTTTTACCTGTCTTGTGTGTGAAGAAGAGTGTTTATCTGTCAGGATGGCAAAATATCTCATAATTTACAGGGTGGATTATGTTGAAACTCTCACAATTAATACAGTAATTATTGGATGTTCATCTAAAACTGAGTAACTTTTGGTGTCAGTTAAATGGCAATCTCTAATCAGCCTATTTTTAGAACAGTAGTCAGGTGACTAAGTCTGCCCAACACCCAAGTGCATAAACTCTGGTAGTGGCTCCATTGGTTCCAATCACAGCACAAGGTTTAGCTGTGTTTAAGCTTAAAGGAATTCAGTAAAACTGCATCAAATTCCATATAGAGGACCACAAAACACTGTGCTACACTCCTTGTAACTGACTCAGGATACAGCCATCATCCTCACGTAGAGCCCTATAATTTCCGCGATGCAGAAAACGGGACGAAATTGACCAAACAAAATGGAATTCAATGTAAAACGCGGAATCTCGCGGAATTCGCTTATTCAGGCAAGTTTCTGAGGTGTTTTGGCCGCTGCCGCTTCCTGTACCTGCCGTTACCTGGTAACAGACACGTGGGGTGAGCTCTGACTGAGCGCCCCTCCTATCCCGACACGGGGGGAGGGGGAGGGGGAGCTGCGACCCGCACAGCAAACGAACAACAAACTTGCTAAAAGTAACGTCCTCCAAAAATATGAAGCTAGCATAAAGTTTAGGACAGAACAAAACCCCAGCTGTTATTTATTTGTAGAAAAACTTTCCTCTCTGAGTCACAGACAGAGGAGAAGCTGAGAGACACGCTGCAAACTCCTGAACACGGTGAGGTGGGAGTCCGACTGGGAGTTTATCCATGATTTTGTTGTTGTGTGTGCAGAATCACATATTCCTTTAGAAAAAATGAAAAAGCTTTGTCCCTTTTTTGATAAAGCACTGTAAACGGTGTGTGTGTGTGTGTGTGTGTGTGTGTGTGTGTGTGTGTGTGTGCGTGTGTGCCTCCATTACAGAAGTAAATGAGCTTAGATGGGAAGTGTAGGTTTTATGTTTCTATGACATATTTAATGTTAAGTTAATTTCTAAAACATTTTTATTTTACAAAAGATAACTTTATTATGTGAGATTCTATGTTTTACACAATGTTTTTTCTTAGTAAATAATTTTAAACACCATTTAAAAAAATGAATATTCTACTGAACCACAGCTTCTTGTGCCCTTAGTGAAAGTGAAATGACATTATTTTTTATTATCTGTAGCTATTTATTTGTTGTATTGTTGTTCAGTCGCTTTATAATTACACACTTTTTAGGTAAATATGGTTACAATGAAAATGTGGAATTCAGGGAAAAAAATGGAAAAAGTGGAATTTAGAAAAATAAAAATGGAAAAAACTGAATTTGGAAATATAATATAATATAGGGCCCTACTCACATGTATTTTCTGTCACCTTTCTTAAGCTAAGATGTACGACGAAGTATTAGGGCCACACAATGACATTTTTAAAATTATAACAAGATTAAAGTTGTAATTTTTTGAGAATAAAGTCATTTATTTATTCTCATATTATTTCACAAATTTTAAACATTACTATTAAGTTCCTTTAAATGATGAAGTAGCAGTGGCTCAAGTGATAAAAATGCACACACACAGCTATAAAATACAGGGAAAAACACTAACCTTTTTAACAATTTCGCTCGCTTTCAAAGTCTGTCGAAGACCTCGACCCTCTAGGCGTTTCAATTCAACTTTCCTGTGATTCCTGAAATTGGATGTGTCAAAATTTGTTTTACGAGTGTATTTTTCTGTTACAGTATTACCATTGAATCTATGGCATATAATGTATGTGTGACATCACGAGTGGAGATTATTAAAGATAGCCACCACAGTTAGCCAAATTTAGATATTACAAAAGCAGCAATCACTCAGTCCATAGATACTGAGCTAAATTTTAGAGGGGTTGTACCTGAAACTCATCCTCAACTCTGAGTGCTAACTAAGTGAAATGTGCTCTAAAAACTCTGCCTTTAACCGTTGAAGCTAACTCTGTTAGTAATTGAATATGTTGTGACTGATTAATTAGATGCAGCCTTATATTTTATGCTTTGTGATCAGTTTTAGTAATATACTGTAACACTAAGAATCAACATTTCTCTGTAATATGTGCCTCATTCCAGGAGTGTAATAATACAATAGTTAACATTTTAAGTATACCAGTGCTGACGTAAGTGGTGCCACCCTCAAGTGACCAAGATTACTATTACATGGCATGGTAATGACACTTAAGCAGAGAGAGGAAGCCTGTTTTATTTTAGATTTCCAGGGCCACAAACGCAGGTGCTGGGTGAAATGGAATTTTTAGACCTGAAAATAAACATTTAACTGAGAATTGGATTTGGTTTTCTGTGTAATATCTGGGCATCCAATTTTGAACATTTTCTTACACAAGGATACATCTAAAACATTAACTTAGGGCGTCACCTCAACTTAAGATGGCCACCACAGTGTACTGGGACACAATATTGACTGAAACTAGACCAGTTTTACTTATTTTAAGTTTGAATTTGGGGTGACAGTAGCTCAGGTTCAATTAGTCCAAACTCAAACCAGATCTCACAGTAATGAGTGAGAGAACACCATTTCCAATTTGGACCAAAAGGGCTATAACAGTCTTTTCTCATTTTAAAACAATTCAGCATGCAGTACAGCTGGCAACGTGCATTTCTTCAAAGAATATAACAATTATAATTCTTAGCATTTTCACATCTTGCATCACTTCAGCAATACCTAAAGTGTGTCAAGGTGATCTGTAAGACAGTTAAAAAAAAAAAAAACACATCATAGCGGCCATGGCTGCATCTCGCACTGATATGTGGCCACCAGCTAAATTTATTAATGGAACTTTTCCTGGCTTTTTTATTTTTTTCAATTCCATGCTTGTCTACCTGATGCGTGTACTCTCAGACCTTTCTGCCCTGTGTCGAGCAGACATCTCCCAGTACACCTGCTTCCCATTTCCACTCCGATGTGCACCATTCCACAGCAAGTCTGAGCTGTATCTTTGTCAGGCCTCCACCCGACTCAGGGGATTTTGTGCCTCATCATCCCTTTAACATGCAATCTGGCTGCCTCTAAAATGCCCATTTCAGATGTGTCATGCAGGCTGCAAAAGGCAAGCAACAATGTTTTCACTCGTGTCTGTGTGACATGTTAGCAAAAAAATATCTTGTGAACATCCAAACCGGTTTTATTGACACACGATTGTCTTTTGGAGTCAAGATGACTATTACACATAGGTGACCTTAGGAAACACAAAATGGCTAAAATGATGTTATTTTGCAGATACTAAGTTAAAGTTGTATGTGTTAGTGTATGTGTTGTTGACTTACAGCTACTGAGTACTGCACAGCGAGCAAGCTCTACCACAAAACTTCCATCAACCTTTAAGCTTTTGGTGTCAACCCTGTTAAGAAAATGCAACTCTCTGAAAGTCACCAATGAGGTGTATTGACTAGGGACACTATCGTGTGACTTCATGGTTGGAGAGAGTGGCCATATTGTGCCTGCAAGGACAACTTAACCGATAATACTATTAGCAGTTAAAGCTGAATAGTAAATTTGACATGTCATGGCTACCATGATTAAGTCAGCAGCACATTAATGAAACTCAGTTTGCTATTGAAAACCATTATTTTTGATTTGATAGAAATGCTTGTCAGTACATATTATAATGGGCAAAAGCATTGTTGACGAGTTACACACGTCTGCAACAAATCTTTGACATAGGCAGAAAGTAACCAATAAAAACCAATAAAAAGAGTTTTATGCAGTTCTATGCACAAAGCAAGCCATGGTAAAATGTTTACATTGACAGGCAGCCCCTTCCAATATGGCGTGCTTTTACCACAGGAGTCAGTCTTCTGATGTGTGCGTGATGACCCTAGTTAATATACATCATTGGGAATTATCATATGTACCTCTACAAATAACTCACTTTTGGAACCTAATTCAAGATGGCTGCCACAGCCAACTGGCCTTAGCCAACAGAAAAAATGTTCTAACTTGGTAATTTTTTACATATTTTAAAATTATTTTTGATGCAGTGGTCTGAGACTTTTACAACATGTAGGATTTTTTAATGATGTAGTAGTAGATAATGTGTTGTTTTTATAAGATTTGGTCAAATTACTATTACTCTATTTTCAAAATAAGATCATTTTAGTTTAAGATAATGGTATGTAATGCAAGTTGTAAGTTAAACCCACAGATTGCTAGACATTTAATTGTGTGGATGACTTGTAAAACATACACATTAGCAAATGCTATTGATTAAACAGGTGCATTTTAGAAATTCAAGTCGCATATCTTCAAAGTGATTCACTAACACATTTAAAAATTCTCATTTTGACAGTTTATATTAACAAGCTTAAAAATTATAGGGCTATAATGTGATAATGGAATACAAATTCAGATCTAATCCAATTTATAAATGCAAAAGAATAAATGCAGTGATCATTGGTTTCACAATCTGTGCGCCTCAGTGGCAGGAACGAAAGTCATAAGGAGAAGCCAGTTTGATTAATAAATTGCCCAACCTTAAATCACCCCATTTAGTTCACTCACTGCAAAGTTCATTCAAGGGTTGCTGGCAAGCTCTCCGATTGGCAAAGTCAATGATAGTTGACATTTGATGACGATGTGGAGGTTTTTTTCCAGCTCCTTGTTCCACATTAGCATGAGATAAGTTAATCTTTCAGAGCTCGGGGTGGCCCTCGACTTGCACTGTGAGCACCAGGGGAGCAGCTTAGGTACTCTGTACTCCTGCTGCTCTGGTGGCTAATGTTAATTAGCATTCAGCGTTGACCCTATGACCTGGCCTGCAGCCGCACAAATCGTCACGGATAGCAGAGTGGAGAACAAATGGAAAAATATATCAATATGCTGTGAAAGATTGATTATGCCAAACAGATTATCACCAGTTCAAAGATAGCTTCTTGCCTTTCCCCTGATCTGTCCTGTGTTCTCAGATGTAATCTCAGTAGGGAACTGACAAACGGGATAGCTAATTTCCTGACTGGAGGAGTTTGCTGTGTTTAAGTGGAATGCACAGCTTCTGAGTCAGTCCATCAGCAGCCTCCCTGCAGAGGAGTGCACCAGCATCTTAATTCCAGTTTGGAGAAACAACACTTTCACAAAACACTTCCAGCCAGGACTTAGGCTATGTTCACACTGCATGTCCTAATGCTCAATTTAGATTGTTACTTTATTTTATTTTTTCAGATTTGATTATTTTGTGCAGCCGCACAATATCACATTATCAATTAAGTGCGACCTCCATCAACCCCAGTATGAACTGTTTACAGTTCTGAAGTGCAGAAGAGGACATGTCACACAGATGGTTGTGTTTTAGGAAGAAAATCTGGATGCTACACATGTTAGCATGGGTGTATAGATATTAAAGTTGTTCTGCAACCATTTATTATTTTTATTTTACATCTTTTAAACATGGGTGCGTTAAAAAAAACTTCTTGTTTTAAATCACCTCACATCGTAACCCTTTTATTGTTTTCTTTCAGACTACGTTCACACTGCAGGTAAATGTGGCCCAAATTCGGTTGTCTTGGGGCCTATGCAACTTGTCAGATGTGTTACAAAGTGACTCTGAATGCTAATGTCTCATTTCATCTGACTACTCATGTAACATCACTGAGGTAAGCGGTGAGCGGATCGATCCAAGAATTTATAATGTTACCAACCTGATAGGAGTTTCAAGCACAGAACTCTGCGTGCCTTCAACTACAGAACAGAGGTCCAACTGCTTCATCCTTGTTCTTTTCATTTCACATGCCCTGGATGACTGAAATTTTACAGCAACAGATGATGCTAAATTAGCGTTGGAGCGTGTCAATACTAACATGTTGGACTCAAATATTTAGGTTTATTTTACCTTCCTCTCGAAACTCCACTCCAAAAATGAAATGCTGTGTTGGAGAATCCATCAAAAGGGAAGATTAAATGTGAACACTGGACCTAACAAGTATGTCAGATAATTTAATTACTTGTGCTTGCACAAGAATCTCACAAGCTAACAAATATAGCATGTTTGGCTACTTCCTCAAACAAAGTCTTCTGTGTGTGACATCCCTTCCTTTGCACACAACAGGTTACCTCTGAACTTTTTTTTTCCCGCCTCTGAACTGCTTCCGTTCATACTGAAGTCTGAAGGAGGTCCGGCTTAAATGTAGATGTGATACACCATTGACAAAAAATTCTGAGCAAAAAAATCTAATCTAAGACCTGCAGTATGAACGTGTTATTTCCCCATTTCCTGATTCATGTCACATCCCCCACAAAAACTACTGACGCCTCATAGGGGAGATGCGCCCCATAGTTTGAAAACCCCTGCACTACATCATAAAATATTCCATGAGTTATAAAATAAAACGGGTGATAAAACAAAATAATACATCTATTTATTATAACTTAAGGTAGTATCCCAGGGGAACCACAAGAGCTTGGTGGTCTTGTAATCCTGAGGCTGTAGGTTTTAACCCAGGTTGTATCAGGAAGAACTTTTTTTTCATTACTCCTCATATAATCTTTATTATCCTTAAACAGAGAGACAGTAGCCATATTTCCATCCAATTTTAATTCGAATTTTGAGCGAATTTTAACAATTTCGAAATGCGAATCAGACGTGTTTCCATCAACTGGTTTGAAGTGAATCAGTTACGTCAGACGCATGTGCGTAGTAAACAGGAAGTAAAAGTCACTAAATTTGCAGGGTCCAAACATCTAAGGATTATGGGGAGAAGTTATCAGGAATGCGTTGCTACTATCGGGAAAGTTGTAATTATTCTGTCATATCAACTAGTTTTGGCGACGTAATTGCTGTCTGGAGATGTAGAAAAATAAATGCAATTTTTTTTGCGTTACTGGAATACTGAGAAGACGCAAACAGCGGGAGGAGGGTCCTGCTGCCAGTCGTGGCTGCAGCCGACCCGAAACTGTTACCGGTATCGAGGAACAGCTGATCAGCTACAAGAGGTAAATTTTTGCTACGTCACAACTTATTTGGCAAAAGTTGTTTCCATCTCTCTTTTTGCGCATTAACTCTTTTTCAAAAACCCTAAAACCACCTCAAGCGAGCGTATCAACTTTTATGCAAATCAGAGGAAGTTTTTTCGAATCAAGCCGTTTCCATTCAGCTTTTCTGATGCGATACTTCAAAATGCGCATCAAGA
>JAUBOC010000097.1:1030845-1043014 GCA_032275365.1 Anablepsoides cearensis | reverse complement strand
AAGTACGAACGATTCCGGGAGAATTGAAACATTTGTCCCGGTTCCAATCGATTCCGATTCTCGATGCCCAACCCTATTCATCGTAGCTACTTCGTCTACAACAAGCCACACCCACACATGCTCACGTTCGAGGCACGTTATTGTACGCTCGCCATCCTTGGCTAAAGTTCGTGTTTTTGGGCTAACAATGGGCTGAACAAAATTAGCCCCAATGAGCAACAAATTGAGGGAGTGGGACCAGATGTCTGTCAATCATTCTGTACCATGAAAGGCATTAATTAAACGGTGCTGTGAAAAGTTAGTCCTATGGAAAACTAAAAAAAAAAAATTAATAAAAAAGATTTTCTTAAGACTGTTTGGCACCAGTTTTGTTAAAAAGCTCAAGTGATGATTTGGATGTTTTTGATGGAAAAAAATGCTGAGTCATTCAGAACGTGACGGCACTGTCACACTAGGACGTTTTAGACAATTTATGCTGACTTGTGACATTTTCTACTAATACATACTAATGGGAGTTATATATTTGATCAAGTTGTTAGCATTGGGCTATGTAGATGCCTAAAAGAGGCTTCCAGTTATGTTTTTTTAATTTCCCTCTTCAGTATAGATGCTTTTAAAAGTTTCATAATTTGGCACAAGTTACCTGAATGTTATAGTGATAGGGCCTTTAGGAAGCTGATTTGACCCTGGAATCAAAATTGGACATTTTAAACTTTTACACTTCAAATGTGTCCTAAAAGTACATTATTGTTCAAAGCACTTATTTTATGTTCGATAGTAAAGACTAAACAAGCAGCAATCAGAGTTTAACTTAGGACAAAATATAAGTTAAACTGTTCAAACTATAAGCTGCTACATAATGGTTGTGGTTTGATTGGATTAGGATTGCAGTGCTGGGACATGCCACCCAACAGCTGTCATTAAATTCAAGTGTAGTTCAACTTTGTTCAGTGCACAAAAAAGAAAACAGTAGGATAAGTAGAGGGGGAAAGGACAGAAATCCTTTTTTCTGGTAGGCAATCACTGCTGCTCTCACATTTGTTGAATGTTGGGTTAATAGTGGTATAAAAGGTACTCTCCTGGTAAAGTAACATTTTAAAAAATGCCTTAAGAAGTTAAAAGTTGAAATCCAACAAACCCAAGTGTTAGAGAAAAATAGTGAAGTTGGCAAGAAAAATAGAACAAGTTTTGGAGTTTTATATCAGTCTCATGGTAGAGTAAATGTTAACGTTATAGAGCTAAACCAGAGCAATAATGGGCAAAATGGGTAATCAGGCTGTAATTTATTTCAAATGATTGAGAAAATTTAAAGTTCCTAAAGCAGGGCTATTCAACTGGCGGCTCAAAGTTCGGCCCGCCACTTGGTTCATTCATCTCTTAAGCCCGAACCCCTGGTTTTCTACTTTAATTACTCTAGGTTCTTCTAGTTAAACATAGACATGTTTGGTATCTACAGAAACATCAGAACCTTGGCTACAAGCTGGTAAAAACCATTTCTGAACACTCAAGACAGTTAAAACTACAAGCAATTGAAGAAAAAAAATATGAAAGTGAAAATAAAATTGTTTTTAAAATTTGGCAAGTCAGAGATGTCAAAATAATATTTGTGTTAAATGAGAGGCAAAATGTTTTTGTTTTTGTTGCTTTATCATCACTACTTTATAGGGTTCTATATGTTGTATTAATGATTAAATACAGCGAAATAAACTAATTCAAGGGTAACAGATCTTTTTAATACTTGGTTTATTTACATAATAACTTCAATTGCTGGATGTTCGGCCTCTCAGCTGTTGGCCTGCAGTAACTGTGGCCCCCGGAGAAATTTAGTTGAATAGCTCTGTCCTAAAGTTTCAAACAGTTTCATTTATATAACCTTTATTTGGGATTTGACTAGTTAAACAGTTTTCCCTTATCACATTGAGTCCCATTGTAAAATTTTTAATACCATGTTAATAATATTGAAATCAGCCCTAAATATGGGGGTACATTTTTTTTGGTTCAAGACAATTTTAACATTTATTTGGAAATTAAGATGTTAAAATTTTTATGTACTCAAATGTACTCAATGTAAAACAGGCTTTCTACCATTCTTCCAGGGGTATAACAGATTGTATTAAATGTTCTCCTTTACCAGTTCATACTCATACAGCTATGAGTATGAACTGTTTTGCCTTCTTATTTCACAGATGAAATCACAGCTCATGAAAAGAATGGAACCAGATGGTGGTTTTAACAATGCTTCAAGACTGAAGTCATCACATACATTTACTTTCCGTATGGTAAGTCCTCTTTGTAACCCATACTGTGAAGGTTATATGTACTGATAGCTTACATACACAGTTTTAAGGAATTTTGAATACTGTGTGTTTAAAAAATGTCACCTCAATACAAGAATATGCCCTTCCTTATTTGAGACAAAAGAAACATGTCTGCTACAGTGAAGTTGTTTGAATCCACAGCAACTTGTGGGTTTGTCTTTGAACCGCAAGTGGATAGGAGGTTAAATCACACACCATGAGGCAATAAAAGCAATTTATTACAGCAGCAGCAGACAGGAAGACTTTTTTTGCAAAACCTTGTGTTTTCTTCTTCTAAAAGCTGCAAGGATAATAAAACCATCAGACTTGTTTGTGGGCTGCTAGCTTAAGAGAGAAAAATAATTAAGGTCAGACATCTTAGCAATTGTTAATTATTTTTACACAATGCAGCTATGTAAACCTTTTCTTAATGTATTCTTATGCTGATTGTGTCTCATCAGATTCAGAATATGGTGAGATTGTCAAGTCTTGTTTGGTGGTGGTGAGGTGTGCAGGAGAGTATTGCAGGGATGAGGAAAATAGCTGGAAAAACCTATTTGGAGTGTTCTAAAAGCATCATCATTGCCTCCAGACTAAAGGTCTTCACAATTACACGCAATCCAGCCTTGACCAAATTAGGTCACACATGTCATATTCTAGGCCCGCAGGATGGTGACTTTTGTGTGGCCTGCTACTGAGGCAATTTATTCATTTATTTGCTTTTTGTTTTGTCTTTTTTTTGTTTAATTTAGTGTAAAATAGATTTAAAATCAATTGTAAACTTTATGTATGATTCAATGCAACAAAACAAATTTAAAAGGTGAAAGATACTGTAATAATACTTTTCCGACCCCTGAGCTATTGGCTTTGGGTAACTGTGACCCCCTGAGCATTATAGTTGACTATCCCTGTTTTAATGTCTCAAAATAAGCTGCTTTAAAGCCAGCATAGCCCATAATCTCCCATGCAGGTAAATTATTTTACCCGCAAAATGATGGCAGTAGATGGAGCTGCACAGGATTCACAAGTACCCAGCAGCTGACAAAATTTACCTATTTGGAGTGTTTCACCGGCTAATTTTGCTGCTGCTCAGTTGTACTGCAAAGTTTGGATTTCTTTCTTCCATGTCAAAATTTTAAACTTGATTGTCCCTCCAGTGGGAATTTTCTGTAATATTTCATAATTCAAGATGGCAGATACATATTACAACTCAACAGTGGGTAAAACTCTTACTTTTTTCACATTTAGTCAGTCAGTGCATAGTAACTTTTTAGTGTTTCTAAGAGGATGTATTAAAATGCTGTTTTCTGCAGGAAATATCACATTGTGTGCAGGTATTGCTTGTTAGCTGATGAAGAATGTGATGTTTTGTTTAGTCTAAGTTAAACATGAAATATTAAAGTGAATTACAACAACTATAATTCTCATGTGGCCCTTGGTGAAAATGAGATTGACACCCCAGTTATAGGTGGTGTAAGTTATATACAACATAGCCTCATAGAGTGAAGTTGGGATTGACAGTACTTGTTAATATTTCACTTGAAAATACACTCATAATACTTATAACTGGTTAATAAATATCAGTCATTAATTACATTTGCAATATCCTTGTTAACTGTTGAGGCTTGACTACAAAACTTGTTTTGTTAGTTAGAGATGACGAAAAGGCTCATTCTAGTGAATGTCATTAGAGTAAACTCCAAAATGTGGATGGTTTTCTCTGAATTCAGGAAGCATCCGTCTATCCATCCATCAATACATACATGCATACATATCTTTACTAACTTAATTTAATGGAAGGATGTTATGATAGAAGTAATAATTTTCAGGCTATAAAAATTATACTGAAAATGACGTGAAATGACAAAATGTCATTGTTATTATCTCATTTCCGAGAGCAATTCGTAGCCTGATTTGAGAAAAGGTTAAGTCAGGATTTTCATCAAGATTAGGACATCATCAACAGGACAAGAGCCACAATTTAATGTGTGTTGTTGGAGATCAGATACTTGGTTTCTACAAAGCTCTGTAATTTATTTAAAAACATTTACACATTGTATTTTTCCTAGATTTTTATGGATATTTTCTTTCTTTATTGAAATGAAACAAAAGTAAATAGAGACTAAAACAGAAAAGGGTTAAATTGATCAAGAGGTCAAAAACATTTTTCTGGGGTACTTTCAGCTGAAAAATATATATTTCTGCCTAGTAAAGTTGTATAAGGTATATTGATACAGTGTTTTAAAAAAAAAAAAATGAGTTAGTAGAACCATTAATTAAAGCCTCTGGTGGCTAGTATAAAAATATGTCCCATACTCCCTGAACTCTTCTTTCTCAACTTGAGCACAGTAAATCATAGAATCTTTGCCTGATGTGAGAGTGTTCTGTTAGCTAACTGTAGTGAACCACTTCAGTACTTCTCCAATAGGAAGCTTTTATTTTGATGAATATTAATACTTAATATTAATATTGTAAACTGTTTATATTAATATTATTTTGTACCTCAATCCTTCCCCTTTTGAGAGAGCCTGGTAGTTTATTGGCTAAAATGACACATAAATAGAAAAAGATTCAAACAAAGCCTGTTGCCCAAACATTACAGGGACCTAAAAGATAAATGAAAGTCAACAATTTTTTACAAAAACATGAAGCGTATTGAAATCAAAAAGCTTTGAGCCGCCTGTGTTGCATTTTCCTGGATAATATGTGAGGAAAGCGACATGAAGAGTCACTGCTAAGCTCCCTGAGAAAGCTGCCTTCACCCACCAGGGAGGCAGAGTAATTACAGCAAGCTTTTGTTCCCATTTGCCCACAGTAATAAGCCTAAAAGCTTGGCAGCTCACACATTAGATAATGAAGATTTAGTGAGTGGAGTTGGAGCTAGTTAGCGTTTCGTCGTGGTTTTGAACACACCTTCCTCTCGATAGTCGTTGACGCGGGGAGCCCGCTTCATTTAATGTCGCTCTTTTGCCTTCTGAGTACAGATGTGGCGGTGACTGCGTGTGCCGCAGCAGGAAGAATCACGAGCCTCCATCTGGATGTGCCGGATACACCTGCAAGTCACAAAGTGCTTGGAGTTCAGAACGCTGCCTGCTTTGTATGCAAACAGTAATGTTGGTACAGTGTGCTTCTTAGTGCCACGTTTGATGACAGAGTTTTAATTCTTCACAGGGCATTTTGCCTGTCTGCACTCACACAAGATTAATCATGTTTAAAATTTAATTTGTAAGAATTAGAACTCAATTGTATGTTCCTAATGACACATCCTGGTTCCACAATGCAAGTTTCGACTTTACCTTACAGCTACGAGTTAATCAACAACCATCAAACTTCTATCCTGGGGTATAATGACACCACCTGTGTTTTGATTAGAGTTGCATAAGCAAATTCTGTCTCCTCTGCAGATCCAAAGTCTCTCAGGGATGTGAAGGTGCAATTTATAGCACAAATAAAGTGCATCTGCTATTCTGCAAGTAGAGCGAGAGGAGGGTAGCCATTATGATTTCTGCTTGTGCTGCCAGTACCTGTGCTACACCTGTTATTTATCACCATATGGCATTATTAAAAGTGATTATTCCTCATACATTTTTGATTAAATATTTAAAAAAAAAAAAACTTTTGAGTCATTTAAGTGGTTAGCAAATTGTAAATGGACTTTAAATGGACTGTGCTTGTAAATGGACTGTACTTTCTATTCAACCAGGATACTCAAAGCGCTTCACACTACAATATGTGCCCTCATTTACCCATTCACACGACACTCTACTAGATGTCCTACAAAGCTAAAATGTACTGTCAATCTATGAAGGCTAATCAGTGCTAACCACATTCATACACTGATGGGACACATATCAGGGTTGAAGTGTCTGGCCCAAGGACACACCAACTGAGACAGCTGGAACAGGGGATTGAGACGGTAACCTACCAATTTATCCATACAATTATAAAATGTTTTAATTTGGTTGGTACAGTCTTAAAACCTAGGTGTCTTTCCGAGAGTAGCAACACTGGTACTTGTGTGTATTTCTTAACTCAAAGGTAGGAAATAGAGTTAACAAAACATGACTCAAAGACATTGTCCTTACAAACAAGCATATTTTCATAACATTGGTGGACATTCCCCTGTCATCTCTTTGGCCATGTAGTTTGAATTATGACCAAAAGAAACAAGATCCTGGATCCAAGCAGACAAAATGATATTCCTTTGTTGGGTGGCCTAGCCTGGTCCTTGCTTTCCTACACAGTTCCAGTAGAATTTTAACCAGGCCAATCAGCGAACAGAAGGAGAAATTTTGAATGATGACATTGATTTCTTCCGCTGTTTTAGTCTGCTTGTAGCTTAGCAATGGCAGTGGAGGAAGTGAATTAAGCCGTGTTGACAAGGCTTCCAAATTAAAGGCTCCCACATACTTGGGCGTACTGCGTGCGGTCTGTGAGCCGTGTGGACCCTGAGCATATTGTCCGCAGATGTTTGAGAGTTCATACTCGAGCGTACTGACCGCCAGACAAATTCTTTAATTTCTCGCAATTTCAGTCATGGATTAGGAGGAAGAGACAGTTTGTATTTAAGCTTAAAAATAAAAGAAAAAAAAGAAAAGAACTACCTTACCCAGGATCTGAGCTATCTCCTCCCACAAATTTGTTGCTCGCTGAAAGTCTTTATATTTTTTCATTGATGCATCATAAAGTTTTCTAATCTCCATGCTCTTTAAAATTTGAATACATTTCATCCACAAATGACACAGATTCTCAACTTCAGCTTGGTGTCGCATTGAAAACACTTGTTATTGTGCGCACCGCGGACATACGGTTTATATTATAATATTGATCTCTGTGTGGACCACTCCGGCGGACGTCCGCTTCGGGTCCGCCTAGAGCCTGCGCAGACCTCCGCGGACCGAAGAACACCTGAGTATGTGAGGGCCTTTAGTTAAAGTTGTTGCAAAAAGCCTGCAGCACTCATTTCCAGCTACTTCATTCAGTTCAGTACTTCTCTCTTCCCAGTAGCAGGTGGTTGTTTACAGTGCACGCAATTTTCTTGCTTCTTAGCTTAGCCTCTTTCTCGGTTAAGCTGGCACACTGCATATGTCGCTGCCAAACATTGGTGATGGGCTAAATCAGATCCAATCTTTTTAAACTTCGACAGAGTCCATGCCTCCAGCAAGCAATCACATCCTAATAGCAGAGGTTCCAGACCCTCTGTACAAAGCAACGCGTAGAACAAGGGGCTGGTTTTTACCAGGCTAAGGGTGGCCAGGATCAGCCTCAGAGATAGGGTGAGACGCTTGAATTACAGCTGTTGCTTCTTCGCATATAAAGGAGTCACTTGAGATGGTTCATCTGATTAGGATGTCACCTGGACACCTCCCTTTTGACAGACCAAGAACTCAGTTGAGAGATTGTTTTTTTTTTTTGGACCTCAGAATATTTTGGCATCCCCCAGGAGGATCCAAAGTGGGAGGTCTGGATTTCTCTCCTGGACCTGCTGCCTCTGACCTGGCTCAGGATAAGTGGTAGAAGATGGAGATGGTAGACATTCTGACTTCAAGCAAGTTTATTAGGGGTACTGTGGGCTTGACTAACCATAATATTAATAACCATACTTAAGTTGTATTTGCAATTTGCAATCTTGCAATGTCAAGAACAGTATGGTATGGAATTTTCTTATACCTCAAGCATGTAGGCTAACAGAAAATATCCAACTTTAGATTAAACAAAAACATTATCCTATCATATGTTTTTAACATAACCAGGCCAGATGAAGAATAAAGGACTAAACTTCAGACGCGAATTGGAAACTTTCTGGTTAATATTTCTTTCATTCTGGAACAGAATTTTGAAGAGACCTTGACTGACAAATAAATAACAGAAAATTGGGACTATAAATCACAGAGGTTTGCAGGAAAGGCGAGCCTGGGTCTACCTTAAGTCTACCAGGGAGCCTTTCACCTAAAATGACCCTTTTTGTATAGAGGAAAAACATGAAAGATTTCAGCTCAGAATAATTCTCCAGTCAGAGTAAAATTAAAGCTTTTTCCGGTTCCGGTCATGATTTCATAGTAATTGCCTGGCTGCCATTGAGTTGTTTTTTGGTTATTTGAGTGAGCGACAAAAATGCGCAGTCTTGACTGGCTAATGCTCAAGGCGCACACCCATTTATTTA
The DNA here is from genome assembly GCA_032275365.1 of Anablepsoides cearensis. Lineage (NCBI taxonomy): Eukaryota > Metazoa > Chordata > Actinopteri > Cyprinodontiformes > Rivulidae > Anablepsoides > Anablepsoides cearensis. The sequence continues at coordinate 1,034,554 of JAUBOC010000097.1, read as the reverse complement.
GTTTTTTGTTTTTTAGGGTAAGTCATGCGCCTTAATCACTGCAGTACTTTATGCTGCTCTAAGTCTATTTAGTCAGAACATTTTGTAGCTCTTTGTGAAGGTCTCATATATTTTCACTTTTGTTTAAACTCTTTTGGATGATGATGAGGTGATCTCCTGCTCCATCACACTGTTGTCTGTCGGTAGTAAATGGTGGTTGTCTGTTTGGGAGGTTTTCATTGAGCATAAATATGAGTGGAGTCAGAAGTCAAAATGTGCTTTGGAATAATTATGTTACTTCTTTTGCAACTCAAATATCAGTACTTGACAGTGTCTTCTAGCTGAGTGGAGCTGGTTATTTGGTCTGTAATGGTGAACATCATGCAGTGGATTTCAGGTGTACACAACCATTTTACTGTCACGCTTATAGAGCTGTGTGATGAAAAATGCAATTGCTCCATGCATTATGCTAATAAAAAGACACTTGAATGAATTCCTAAGGAATTGGTTTTATTAGTTTGGATTCATTTGTAGAAAACATCTTGTACATATCATGGTGACAGTTTCACTCCTAGATTCATTCAAAACATTTGTTATTCATGTCGAAAATATAATCCTGCATGCATTACATTTTACTTCAAAACATGTTTACTGGTACTAATTTTATTTCAAAATGCATCTTATTCAGGAGATGGAGTTGGCTGTCTCGTATAAAGTTTTTTTTTTTTTTAACAGCCAAAATATCAAGTGAAAGTGACAAACCATGATGATTTTTAAAAAGAAATTATTTTTTGTAGCTGTCATACTACTATTCCTTTACATTTGAGTGTGCTTTTGTTCTCCTTTTTATCTACAATTAGTTTTATTCCCAAATATTAATTGACAACATAAAGTCCTAGAAGTGCAATTTCTTGTTGCTCTGATTGACTTTGTCCTTTGCACTGATGATGAAGAGAGTCTGCTTTTAAATCTGGCCCTCTTCTCAGCCGTCGCATTTCTCAAATGTATTCCACTTGCTTTCTAAAGGTGAACAAGTTACTGCAGGGCAGTCGAAGTGGATAAATGATGTCTGTTTACCCGTGGGCGTTCGCAGGCGAGAGATGAGGCATCAACACATGTCATGCAGCTCCAAGCTGAGTGGGACACAAGATCTTTGTCCTTTGGGTTGTTGAAAATCTCCAAGAAATAACTGTGACTAAGGCTTAAAGCTAAGTGGATGCAAGAATGCAAAAATATGCTTTTATTAAACAGAATATGCACTTGTGCTCGGAGAAGTTACTTGTTCGTTTAGTCTGATAATGCCCCTTTTTAAGAAATAGCTTCTTAGCAAACCTCAGAAATGCCAAAACAAGATTAATTACCCTTTTTTTCCCCAAAATGTAACAAAAATAATATTTTTTTCGCTTAAGAAAACTTAAAATGACTTCATCAGGTATAGCAGAATACTTAAGTGGCTGTTTCTGTGTTTGCTGAGCATCAGTTTGCCTCTATCCTTATTTTAAAATTGAACTGTCTTGCAGGTCTTCATGGGTCAGTTATTTCTTTTCTTGTAACCTACACCCAACATGGCTGCCAGACCTTTTTAATTTAATCAAGGTCATGACCTGTGGGTCTGTGAGTCCATCTGAACAAATATGCTATTATTCTCTGTGTTGTAAGCTTTACAGGAGAGCAATGCACTCCTCTGACGTATAACCAAGAAGGTGAAAATGTGTGATATGAGTGTTGGGCTGTATTGCAGAGGAAATTTGTAACTAGGATTTAGGCATTTCAAATCAGAACTAGTGGAAGTGCAAGAAAATGTATGCAGTTTCTAACGTTATCAATTATTCAAATGGAGATGTGAGATTTCTTGAGGCATTTACCCTCATAGCAGCAGCCTTTATCATTCTAAAATTTAATGTATCATAGATTTTTAGGTTAAAAACAGTAGCTGTGAAGCTGATTATTTGAGTATGTGTGCTGTCACAGTATGGAGATTTAAGGACAAAAACTTTAAGCTAACAGGATAAAAAGGTTGAGTTGACCTGGCAAAGTGATAACAGACACCAGGAATATGTATACAGAGGAATATCATATTTTAAACTGTATATGGGTTAATAAAAACCATATATATATAGTATGACCAGCAGACAAGAGATGTTAAATTAAATTGTTTTTTTTTTATTAAAATAACACAGGACGTGAGGTCCATGCCATGCAGTCAAGAATTCAGAAAAAAAACATGAAATCTCAACAAATTCATAACAAGAGCTAAAAATGTTCTAAGATTCTTTTTTAAGCAGACACTGTTTTGAGTTGTTTAAAAATATTAATCAGACAATACAGAGTAACAATCCCATACTTGCATTGTTTAGCATTGTTTACACTACATTAATAGTTTACAATCAATGCCATATTTTGCTTGATGCCTTAGTAAATCTACATTATAGCAAATAAAACCCTGTCCTCAATTTGTTTCAAGAGTTTTATACTTTCTCCATTTCCACCACATCAATGGTTTAGTCATTCAAAGTAATACATTCAGCTATGTGTTCTGCAAACCTGTTTGTCTTTAAAAATCTAAACAATTAATAAACAAAACAATCAGGCCTGTGATCCATCAGCAGTGTTCTGGTCAGTTGTGCCACAATGTAAGTGTCGACTGTTTTGTCTGCTGTTAGGTGGTTTGTTAATGAATTGCTCTCTATTCATATTTTAAAGGACTTCTATTATGCAGACAAGTCAGCACATTACATCACATTACATCACACCAATATATCTGCTCTATGGCATCCATACTGGAGCATGGCTGATGTAAAATCATGGACAACAACAAAGATGGTAAGCAAAGTGTGACATTCGTAGAAAAAAACATGCTGTCCCTGGTGATGGAAGTTTGAATTTCAAACACCTTGGTGCTTAGCCTAACCTGGTAATAAGAGAGATGGTTCTATATGCATTAACCACTGAGACCATAGTTGTTTTGTTTGACATTAAGACTGTGGGAAATGTTTAATCCCTCTGTAAGTATTCTCAATTGAGGCTGTTCTCAAATTACACCCTTTAGGTCAGACATAAGCTACTCTTTACCACAGTTGAAGGTCATTTAAAACAAATATTTAAAAAACGTATGCCCTTCTTGATTAGTGTCCATCCACTTTCAACTGGTTTTCTGAGATCTGAGGCAGAGGCAAAGAGTCAAGGAGAAGCCCAGTCATCCATTTACCAAACAACACTTTTGAGCTTATTATCGGGAATCTGGATGGTGTTCCTAGATCTGCGAGGATTTAAAATCACTCCAGTGTGTTTTGAGATTTCCTCGGGATCTCCTTCCAGAAGAATATGCCTAAAAACACTTCCAAGAAGAAGTGGCCAGGTGGCTTTGCAATCAGAGCCTAGAACCACTTAGCTGAAGGAGCTTCTCACCGGTTTCTCCACGCTAAAGCTGAGCGCCACTATCTTTTGTGGGGAAACTAATCTCAGCTGTTTGTGTAGCTTTTACAAAGTGCTCCATCTTTTTTTTCCTTTTTAGAAATCTAATTATCTACTGAAACAGTTAATCCAAAACTCCCACTTTCCCAAGTGGAGGAAACCAGGCAGTGAGGTAATTGGGGCTTGCCATGCAATGGCAAACCAGTTATTCTACACCTAGTGTCTCTTTATTATTATTATTTCTTTATTCTTAATCAAACGCAGTTAATGCGGCCCGAACCGTAAGTCGTAGCCACATGAAAGTTACATCAAAACG
>JAUBOC010000097.1:1014655-1025243 GCA_032275365.1 Anablepsoides cearensis | reverse complement strand
CCCCCCCCCCCCCCAGGCCCGCCCGTCCCGTCCAGACATGAACAACCTGAAAATACGTGTTCATAAGGTTCATTTAACATCTTTAGACAGCTTGTTTACAACACGCATGTTAGATTACCTGGTAACTCTAAATTGTCTCTATGTGTGAGTTAGAGTGTGAATCGTTCTTTGTCTCTGTGTCCCCATGATAAACTGGGCTCTGTTCAATGTGTCCCCCTCCTCTCACACAGTGACTGCTAGAGATAAGCACCAGCTCTCTGCGATCTGAAAAGGAGAATTGGGTAAAGAAAATGGATTTTGAATCCATCCCAGCTCTATTTGTTGGATTCCTTATTAGCATTTTCATTGAGGAGAGGCCCACCTTCTCACCTCAAAACATCTTTTATGTTTGATCAAAACCTACTGAAGAACCAAACAAGATGAAATGTTGCACAAAAAGCTACAGTTATAAAAATAAATGCAAATGTTTTGGCAGAGCTGTTTTTTTTATCAGTTTTTTAAAGTGTCTCATAGTTTGTATCTATTTGACTCGGTGTAGTGGCTCAAAGGAAAAGACCCAGAAAAAACTTCAAACTGGTTCTCATCAACAAACCAGTTTCATCTACCTAAAGATGTTTTTAAAGTCACGACTTTAAATGCTAATTGAATGGGGCTGTGGTTTTGTTTTTTTAGGTATTCTAACATAAACTGTTAATAAAAATTAATACTTAACAGAGTCGCTTGAATTTTTTATTACAATCCTTTTCTGTTAACAGTAATGCTTAGATGTGATATTTAGCTACATAGTACTGAACATACTTGAATATGTTTTGGAGTGTTGCATAATGTGGCAAGGTATTTGTATTCATGTTATTGTATAGTAATTGAGCCTTACACAGGTTTACCCTTTACAGTTTTATATGTTTATGTTAGGAATAAAAAAAAAACTATTAGAAAATAATGTTTTGCGCTCATGCATTTGCGTTTCATGTGACATTCAGTTATGTTTGCAAAAGACAGATATATTGCCAAAATATGACATTTTACATAAATTCATTCACTCAGAGAGTGCAAACCTCCGCCAAGGCCAATTTCCCCTATACTGTAAAAGTGAAGAATCCTTCAAAAATATCCTGTATCCGCATCGTTATCTGGATCATCACCAAAATTTAATAGTGTGTTCCTTTGGCCAATACCTACCTGTCATGAAAATCATTACGTTTTTGAGTAATTTTGTCCACAGACAGATAAACAGACAGACAGAATGACAGACATATGTGACCAAAAACATGACCTCCTCCCTTGGCGGAGGTAAATATTACTTTAGTCAATTCTGAATTAAAACAAGGGTGCCATTTTAATATTAAACCTGTCAGACTGAAGAGTCTAACAGTCCATTCAGGGTTGGATTCAACTGGGGTTCAGAGAAAAGCCTAAATCTTTCAGTTGTGTGTGACACTGAAGAGAAGGTCATAGTTTCCACCTGACTGTAGACATTTATGTAACGAATTAGACAAAAATGGCATTTTGATTTTATGGCAGCACTTGTGTTTTAGACTTCCTGCCCTAAATGCCTCTTAATAAGTACTCATTACATAAAACAACATTTTAAATAGCGACAATAATAGACTTCAAGTCTTAAAATTTAGAGATCTACTTAAGGAGCTGAATTTTTTTTTACAACATGCTTTTTTTTTTTACAATTATGGATTAGTCTTTGTTTTACAAAAAAAACATTATGAAAGCTGATTGTTAAACTGACTGGGTTGCAGAAGACATAAAACCCACTGTACTTAGTGTACACATGATGATGGATGCAGCCTAATAAGCACTTACATGTCAAAACGTACAATAAGCAAAATACAAATGGGTCGAAATTCAAACTCATTCTATTGCCTGAAATAGCCATGATACGCTGCTTTATTTGTGTTATTTCCACCATTAGGTGGATGGCAGGCAAACAAATAACAGATGTATAGTCACATCTTGGCTGAAGCCTCTTGAGGCAATACTTTGTATTTTTTTCTTACCTGCTACAGCAGACCACTGTTGTGATGGTGTTGATTGCCTGTGTGTGTGTGTGTGTGTGTGTGTGTGTGTGTGTGTGTGTGTGTGTGTGTGTGTGTGTGTGTGTGTGTGTATGTGAATGCACACAGTGGGCAGCTTGCAATTATCTCACTGTGTGCCATTACTTTTGTGGCTGTGATGTATCAAACAGGAATTCATTCCCTTTTTTTCCCCCACACACTTCCTTGGATACCCCCTCAAACAAACAAACACACACACACACACATACACACACACACACACACACACATTGAGGATCTCACGCAGACCAAGGGTGCAGATCGTCCATCTCAACCTGACACCCCCAAGCAGAGATGTTTTCCTTTGGTGCCGATGGCGTGGGGTATAATTCACCGACTGATGGAGTTCTCTCTTGAGCTGTAGTTCGCCACTCCTCACTCCATCATCTACGTTCACCTCTTTTTTTCTCTTCATCTCTGTCAAGCTTGATCTCTCTCTCTCTCTCTCTCTCTCTCCCTCTCTCTCTCTCTCTCTGCCACTCCATGCTGTCTCACTATCTTTGTTTCATTCGTCCTTCTTTTTGAAGGATGGCACCTAAAGGAGGCCCTCGATCACAAACCAGGTATGTGGAGGGTAAATGTAAATATTCAGCTGTAAATTTGATAGCTAAATGTCAGGTCTTTGTGAGGAGAGCCTCCACCTTCATACACCACTTTGCACTGACATTCAACACAGACAGATACCTTTCAGACCAGGTGTACCCAGTTAGGCAGTTTCATCCACAGTGCAGTCGATAGTCAATAGCAGACCATGAATAAACCAGACTGTACTACTACTTTATAGTTTGTTTTGTTTTCATCATATATTTTTTTTTTGTTGCTGATGCTATTGCTTTCTGCACAGAGAGTTTGGACACACATTTAAAACTAACCAATTTTTGGCATCAATCTGGTTCAAGATGGCTGCCACAGTAAAACACAAACTTGGCTACAACTTGTTCTGTTGTAATCCTAACACCATGCATAAAATGCCGTAATCTCTAAATACCTATTGTGAAGCTCTTTGACTCTCCTTTTTGTTTCTTGGGGTGATTTAAGACCTCTCCCTTCATGTCACATTTACAGGACAATGCAATGGCAGGAATATAGAGTAATTATTGTAAACATGACTGTAAAGTGTGATAAAAGCGTAGGCCGCAGTAGACTCCAGATTTGTTTGTTCACATTCACAAATCAAATGTTGACATTCTGCCTTTTATAGTGGATTCCAGTATATCACTTTAATTCCACAAGTCAGTTTTTTTTCTGCCTGAAGAAACCATAGCTGCTATTGGAGAATTTCTTCTCCACCTCTTCTCAAATGTTGTAACAACAACCATTTAGCCTCAGCACAACAACACAAGTGGAGCAAATAATGATCAAATGTCATTTTTGATAGTAAATATTGTAGTAAATTGGCAGTAAAATTGTGAGACCAAAGCATAAAATCAGTTTGTATGAGTTTCTTTTAAATGTGGCAGCTTAAAAGGGCCAGGCACACTTTTGTTCATGCTATTCAAGTGTTTATTTATTTGTCTTATATTTGCTAAAGGCCCTGCCACACAATAATGCTATGCCAACTTATGAAAATTTTGTTACGACTATTTTACTCATATCAATTCTTTATTAGATAGTTGTTAGTATTACAGTATGTGTAGGTCCAAAAGAGGTTTCCATTATACATTTTTTTAATTTCATCTTCATCTTGGACATATTTAGTTTAGGACAAAGTTTTCATGAGTTGTCATAAGTTGTCTAAAACTTTATAGTGTCACAGAGCCTTAAGGATGTATCTTTACTGTTTTTTGTTTTTAATTTGACAAGTATAAAGTAGAAATGAGTGCTTCCTTCATGAATGACTTATCAATCTGTGCAGATACAGTTTGAAGTAACAACTGTACATCCTTTTACTAAGTTAAGACACATAAATATTATTCTTTTCACTGTAACCCATTTGTAAATGTTATTTTATTCCATAGTGCTTGAGACATTAAAATAGGTCCAATTCTGCTTCCTTTTGTAGAAATGAAAAGGATGTTACAAATGTTCTGCATACTAGAGTTATTAATGTACATTTTTGGAAAAAAAGAAAATCTTATAAAGGCATAATAAAAACTATCTGGTTCTAAAATTATTAAATTCAAGCCTACAGTGAACAAAATGAAATGAAATGTTTAACACTACTAAAATAAATATACATATTGTACAACGTAAATATAATATTTAGAATTTAACTACTGGATTAAGCTAGGTTGAACAAGAGTTCACTTAGTTTCTTAAACTAGAAATTGGGGTTAATTGGGAGGTACTTAAGAACCATGTCTGCATTTCTATTTTTGTTTTCTTCAGTTAATCTTTTTTCCCCCATTGGTTCACCATCAAAGCTACACAGTATAATCCTTTTTAAAAGCTAGAAACCTTCTCATGGGAGGGCTTTAAAGTTAGCATTATTTACTTCTATGTTTATCCTTTATCATCAAGAGTGAAACTTTTCTATATTATTCTTATCACTGTAAGAAGGAGAAAATCATGGCAGTGGTAAAACATCAAGTGATGTATTTTGCTTTCATAAACAGTGAACAAACTTAGTATTGTAGAAGTTAAAAAGTCAATCTAAGCTCTATTGTTAATTTTGTCTCATGCTTTGTCAAGTCGAGTCCTTTACCATCCCTTGTTGTTTTTAATAGATGCATTTAATAGATTATTTAGGTAAATAAATATAGCTACATTTAAAAGTACACAGGTTTTCTGCTCTACCATTTCATGCATTAAAATAGCAAAACTTAAACCAACACGACGGTTCTTTGAGGAGCTGATGACAGGAATTAGACCAAACAAACTTGATTTACGGACTCAGACATGTGGAGGGAAGGAATTGCAGTGTTGTGTACCTGTACAAACATTTCTAGGCATTTAAAGAAGTTTAGAGCGGTCGCAGTACGACCATATCCCCCACATCGAGGCAGCGCACTCAAGTTATAAGTTGTCCTGAGTAGTCAAAGCTGGTTGTGGTGAAACTGAAAATGTAAAACCAGGTGTTTGAAACCTGCACGGAAGCAGGTAAAAATACTCAAAATCTGACTAACAAATTGTTAAATATAGAATAAATGGACAAAAAGACAGAAACAAAGCAATAAAGATTGTTACCATTAAAATAAAGTACCAGGTCTGTATTATTCCCTTACAAGGCTAAATGATGAGGTGACTCCTGTGGGTCACTACCTAACAGCCAGTTACATTGTGGGAAGGGTAACATTTCTTTGGATCGTTTTGATTCTTTTATATTTTTCTTTTCTTTTATAGTTTTATATTCTAGTGTGATAAACCTAGACTCAATATATTTAAGTTTTCTCCTCCACAGCTTTAGGACAAATTATTTTATTAGACTTGGCAGTTCTTTAAAGTACCCATCCCTTGCTAACAGCTGTGTGAGGGTTCAACTGAATCTATCAAAGTGTGTGTGAACAGAGACAAAAGAAGCTGCTGATTATCAAATGTCCATCAGCTGAAGGAGTTTAAGTTGCCATAGTGATGTTAAGTGTCTTTCACAGATTGAATTCACTCAAAGTTCATCCAGAATTGCTGTTATTTTTTTACACAAATTGTAAAGGCATGTTAGAAGGCCTGTTGCCCATCAACTAAAATCATCTTACAATGAGAAAGACAGAGTTGTAGATCTTTTGATTAAACATGTAATAGATGTTTGGTTCTTTCTTTTTTTATCTTTCTTATCTTATTTTTTTTTATTTTTTTTTTAAATCCCAGTATTATGTTCAGGCATCTGGGTAAAAAAAATGAATAAATAAAAGATGTAATTTGTTATATCAATTGCAGGACTGAGATCTAACAGGATAAGTGGAGATACATGTCCACTGTCTGAGACAGCAAGAAAACCCTTCCGTCCTTTCAGCAAAACTGTGATGAGCTCCGAGACATAAACTCAAAAAAAAAACCTTTCTGTACCGAAATTTAAACAGATTTTGCAACTTGTTTTATAATATCTTGTACATTACATGAGAGGCAAAGGAGATTCACGAGACAAATTCAGATTTAGACTTGAACATTTAATTGCAGAATATAAAGTCTTGCATAACCTACAGCTGGACCAAAACAGGCCTGAATGAAGTCAGAAATTTTGGCCAAAAATCAGGAAATAACATAATCTTTTGATACACAACCTTCTGACCGAAGCACTCCCTTCGGGATGAAAGACGTCATTGATATGGAAGACCCTTCGTGCCGAGCAGTTCGGTCTTAAGCGCATGTGCTGCAGTCTGATTTGTCTGTTTGTTTAGTGTGAGGCATGCTTTATTTATCTAAACTATCTGTCTAGAGTACTCTGTTCAAAGATGACCCAAATCACACATCACTCAAAACAGAATGCACACTACTATTTAATCACAGCTTAACCACAGCACAAACAAAATATATAATTTTCCATTTCATTATCAAAAATACTTCAGACGTCTCAATGAAAACACTTACATGTGAAATGCATTTGAAAACCTGTGCAAACAGAATACATTTTCTTTTAGTTTTATAAAGACTTTTAAGACTTATTTTGCTTATTCAATAGATGAGTGTTCTCATTCCGATGCCTTTGAAACCCTTATTTACGCAAGGCATTTACAAACGAGCCATACAGGCAGCATCTTCTTGACAAAAACCCATTAAAATGTATGTGTGGGCTGTGTGTCTTCACGGCAGCCAACAAGTCTCTTGAGTGTTTATTAACATCTATTCATTACGGTGCACACTGTTTACCAAGAACAATAAAAAGAAGCCCTCATTTGAAACGAGTACATAAACAGGTAAATAATGGCCAAGAAGAGTAAGAGAACCCATAGAACTGTTTTTTACATAGAAAGTTTTATTAATGATGTTCAAAATCGCCAACCTGTTTTATGTCTTGTTAGGTTTATAGATGGATGCAACTTCTGCCCGTGTGTTGTCAGAATGTGTTTTAGACTGTTCTTTTTTACTGAGTCAGAAAAATGTACATTTAAATTACATTCGGCAGTATTTTGTGAAAGACAGATCACAGACAAACACCAGGTTTCCTCTTTGATAACAACACTGACCAAACGTCCTCCAGCTCCTAACTGAGCAAACTGAGTTCTGGTGACCAGCCAGGCAAACCCTGGAGCTCAGCCTGATGTACTAATCTCATTATGTTTTCTGCATCCAAAATGGCTTCTCAAAGGCGTCTTATCGAGCAGAGCTTTCTTTTTACTTTCTTTTTTTTTGTACGAGTTGATATGTTTAAATACTGAAGGAAAAATTGTCCCTTGTGTCTCTAGTCTGCCAAGGAGTTTGTCAGATGGATGCAGGAGACTTGTTAGATGGATTTTCACACATTGTTCTACTTTTAGCCTGAAGGCAGATGACCCTTTTGATTGTGAAACATTTAACATTTTCCCTTTCAAACAATTTATTCGAGTAATGTGCAGTTAGCATCATCTCACCCTGGAATGAAATACTATGATAATTTGGGGCCTTTAAAAATTATTTGTATTTTATTTTTTACTTTTCTTAATAAATAACAATTAATTGATTGTTAAAAACAAGAACTTAGTACACATGTATGGATTTATTATGGACTTCCTCTAAGCTAAGAAGTAAATTAACACATAAACGTTGAGATATACAAACATTCATCTAAACTGGCAGTGGACATGTGGGAAATTCTATCCTAGGAAAGTGTTAAGTAGCACTGAATCTGAAAGTGTGTGCTCTGGTTTGACGGCGTAGTGACTCACATGGAGTGGGAATCCTTTAGACGCCAGCTGTCAGCATTTAACAGTGGTTTATCATGTCCATTTAGAGGTTCCCATATTTTAACTTAGTCATAATCACGGGCTGTCTTAGCAAAATCACTGACATTTTTGAGCTAGAAGTAGTTCATAGACGGCACTATTTTTTGGTCTGGACCTGGGGGGGTGTCTAACCTTGGTTCTCGAGGGACACTATTCTTCATGTTTCAAAGGTTTCTCTGCTCTGACACGCCTGATGCAGAATGGTGAATCAGGTGTGATTGGGTTGGGAATAGAGTAAAACATGTATAGTGGACCTATAGGACCAGGAAAGGACACCTCTGCTCTAGGCCACGTTTGGGCCGTTAGCTTGTCAGTCTAGTCAGAATTAAAATCTGCTTCTTCAGATCCATGTTGTTCAGAAAGCTTTCCACCGCAAAGAAGAGAGAAACTGTTTATAAATGTTCCACATAACTGAACTATCATGAGAAACATGGGCAACTGTGCATGTACCGTTACCCCTACCATCATCCAAGAAGGGCAGCCCACCCTCCCTAAAGAACCAAGCCCCCATCTATCAAAAGCTCCACCCCAGCAACAGAAGCTTTATTTTCAGACAAAGAACAAAGGTCATTAAAGAGGATAAGACGCTTCAACCTACAACGCAGTGCCCCCCTACAACTAAAAATGAAAACAAATGGATGAATTCTTTGCTAACCTACAATAGGTTCCACCTAACATCAAAAACTGTCTCCACTTTTGTGGTAATCAGAGGTGAAGTTATTATTCACACATTGATTGTGTAATCAAGGCTCACATGTAGGGGTGGGAATCTTTAGTCACCTCATGATTAGATTACAATTCAGAGGATCTGTTGTATCTGTATGCTCAATGACTATTTGGAGAATATCATTTTAAAGACTAAAATAAATATTTTGCTAACAGTCGGGTAAGCACACAGTCATATGCAGTCACTTTACAAATCATAAAGTGCATATGAATGAGTGTTTCTAATAAGTAAACTCAGTTTTTTCAAGTTATTTACTTTTAAACAATTCCTCTATATAATTGCAGTGTTTACTTTTTACATTTTTGTGGTTTTTATTCATTTAAAAATGCCAGCGCTGACATTTAATCGTGAAATATCAGTGTAATAACATTTGTGCTTGGCAATTTGCGCAAACCAACGCATCATCCAGGAAAACATTAAGTTACAAATGAAATTATGATCCAATGAATTAGTTTTTTACTCAGTCGTCACACGAGCTTTGGGCAGAGGCATTACCAAACTTTACTCAGGCAGCAGAGAGAGAGAGAAGGGCTTTGCCAGTGTGCGTCGTCTGCACCGGCTGTATGAGTGGAAACAGCATCCGGAGGTGATGAATGTAAGGGGGGGAGAAGTGAATAAGGGAGGTTTGGGATAATGGCTCAGAGTTAAGCAATATTTGACTGTTGCAGGGGTAATCTGCTCCTACCCCCCCTCCCTCTCGCTTGAAGGTGATAATGGCTTTGCACTGCAGTTGAGCTGCACATGCAGCTGGGAGGAGAGACTGGCATTGTGTCAGCATGAGCCTTTGCCAAAAAAAAAAAAAGATGTCTGTGTGTGGCATTAAGTAATGCTGTCTGTCACAAAATAAAGGGATGCTTTGCTCGTCTCTACATGTTTATTTTAATTTGTGGATCTCTTATCCGCGGAGTTGCTGTTCAGCAGGCTTTGAGGTGAATAATTCAAGCTTCTGAATAGGCTGCATCTTTGTTCGCTCTAATCCGAGGAGATTACTTACTGTATACTGTTAAGGTCAAATTTCACTTATAGGCTAATCCTCTAACCCAAATGTAAACGTCTGTGTCACAATATTGGCACTGAAAATTAGTATTTATGGTTACAAAATGTTCGCCTTACAGGGCTGCCACCAACAATTAACAATTAAAAAATTATGTCTAACAACTACTTTATTCATGTTGTACTGATTGTACTGATGTTATACCAAGTAAAAATGAAATTTGTTGTTCTCAGTTTAAAAAATAATGTGCATCGATTATAGATTTGCAATAAGGTTGCTCACTTTGTGCAGCATGTGTGGAGCTTTGTTGTATTTCAACACAAAAACAGATGGAAAGGCAACACAATATATGAAATAAGGGTTAAGGGACTGTCTATAAATTTCAAAATCAAACTGCAGTATTCAAAAAGAAAATTGTTAGAATTTTGTGTTTTGAACAAAAGATATTTTAAGAACAAGCTATTTGTCTTTTTTGGATTTCCAGCATTTTAATTAGAAACATGCAGGTTTGTTTGTATAGTTTAGAAAAATACCTTTAGAACCAAAATTTGTTACTGTATTAACTATTTTTAAAGGAGTCATATTATGCAAAATTGACCTATTTGAGATTTATATCGTATTATAATGTCATTCCCTCATCAAAAGCATACACAGAGTGTCATTTATGAGTGTTTGGGAAATCCTTGAATCTCCTGTTATAGCCATGTGGAGCTGCCTAAACGCTTGCTGGTACAAAGCACGCCTATTTGCATAAAGCTCCTCCCTGGAGAGCAGTCAGCAGCCGAGCTTTCGCCCCACAGAGCACCACTCCCCGGAAGCATCGTTGTGAAGACGTGCTGAAGTGGGAGTGTCAGAAACGGTAGGAGTTTCTTGAAGGGATGAAGGACAATTTCAAGACGTTTAGACTTTGATGCAAAGTAAGGCAGCATGATATTAGGAAAACCTGCGATGTGCGATAACACTGCTTAATATTGCGATGACGATATGACTTGTGATAAATGAACAA
>JAUBOC010000097.1:915420-934607 GCA_032275365.1 Anablepsoides cearensis | reverse complement strand
GTGTGAACCAGGTGAAATGAATGAGCTGATTACAAGTGGTGGATCTGTGATGGGAGGGGGAGCAGGGCAGTAAACTAGGCTTTACTTGAGAAAACAACTGTGAGAACATGACTGTGACAATAATCATAACAAATTGGGGTGGGTGTGACATAGCTCGGGGGGGGGCTGCGCTTCAACTCGCCTAGGGCACCAAAATGGCTAGAGCCGGCACTGGGTAGCATACTAGAGTGGTTATTAAAAAGGTTTATCCAAAGCTGTGAAGATAACATCAAACATGAAACACTGTGGTTCTTCTTCCCACTGTTGGCGTCTGACGCTCTGAGTCACTAACAGTGTCTCATCCCAGAGCATTGCTGTCTCACCACATTCATATTTTTCATTCCTTCTTTTTGGAGGGCTTCCCAAACACAGAAAGATTGTTTGATAGGGAGATCTGGGAAAATGGCCAGTGCTTTTTATCTGACTGTGGTTCAGACAGAGGAAAGAAACAAGGCAGAGAGTTTTGTTTACGGCCGAGGCTCAGCCGCTACAGAAAGTGCACAGATGCTCCCGTCAGTGTCCTCTGGCCTGGACACTAAACCTGGGTGGGCTCTTTGGGCCAGTCTGGCCTTTCCATTGATTCTTCCTCTGTCATCAATGCTTGACTGGGAGAATGTAAACAAAGGGGTTTTAGTCTTCTGTTTGTGACACCAGCAGTGGCATCAGTAAAGAATGAACAACAAATTGTGTTCGGACATCCAATTATTGCTTGAACAAAAGATGGATGTTTTAGCCCAAGTCTGTGTGTATTTGTTTATTTGTCATGTTAACTAAATAGATATTGAACCACCATATGTTTTTTTTCCCTTTCATAAGGGAATCCAGTGTTTACCCTAATTTACTGGCCTAGGTAGAATGCTTGCAGAGGAGGTGGGGGTGGTGTTAGCAAAGCACTACGTTGCAAATGCCCATTGTTGTTGAGTTGGGACAGGTTGGGGGGTGGGGGTTAGGGCTACATCACAAATGTTGGTGGTGGTTGTTGACGAGGAAATGTGAGAAGACATTAGCTGTGAATAATGTTACAAATTTTGCTGGTTGTCTATATGGGAGGGGAAGTGGAGATAGTGGTACGGCTGTGTTACTTTTGCTAGGTTGAAGCCACTTATTGATGTTGCTACAAGCTCTATTAACCATCCGAGAGTAACAGAAATGTTGACAGAAGGTGAGGTGGTTAGAGATAGCACTACGTTACTAGTGCTATATTGCAGCCACCTATCATCGCCGTTACTAAAAGCTCTGCTAACCATCTGAAAGTAACCAAACAGTTGACAGGGCTCTGGGTGGTTAGTGGTAGTGCTACCTTACTAATGCTAGGTCAAAGCCACTTAACTTCACCGTTGCTACAAGCTCAGCTACCCATCCAGAAGTAATGAAACTGTCAGCAGGGAGGTGGGATTTTGATGGGAAGAGTGCTTGGTTCTGTTGACAGGGTGGGGCGCTCCCTTGGATAATTGTAGGGGAAACACTGGAATCATTTGAATTATGACTACAACTGATAAACTTGTGGAATCCACACAATTTAGGCTGGCAACCACAGCTAATTGACTTTCCCAAACATTCGAGTAGTTTTACAGATACTGAGCTGGCAGTTGGTGTGATAGTAACTGAGAGTTATTATCAACACGTTTTGAGAGCTGATACAGCTTACAAGATCTCACAATATCGCTTGAGTTCACACAAACCATCATTTAGGAAGTTTAGCTTCATCATTTTTCAGCATTGAATGATCTTAGTATAACACTGGCATAAAGGCAGAGGGCAATGTGTATTCATTTAAAGAATGCTAGACCTTTAAGGTTATATAGTAGAAGAATACCCTCAAGCTTTTACATATTTGGATTCTTTCAACCGTTTTCCCCCGCATAATGTGATAAATACTGCATCGGTCTGTCTGAAAGGCTTTCTGTTTGTTCCAGATAGCTAAGCACTTTTTCATGTCCGAGCCCTGCTCCTGTTACAGTTGGCAATCGCTGCTTTCATCTCGTTTAATACGTTTTTCACCCTTTTAACCAAAAAGGATTTATGTAGCAGATCTGAACACCCCCCCACACACATCCTCCTCCTCTTCCTCCTCCTCCACCACGGTCCTGCCCCCCCCCCCCCCCACTCCTTCTCGAGCTGTAATTTCAGCAAACACAAAGCAAGATAAAACCTCTTAATCTGCTCGTCGACTGCTGTCACTACCGCTCAGAATGTGCAGGCATGTGCTCTGGCTTGCGTGCATGTGTGCACATGTGTGTGTGCGGCGACAGATCCGGCGTTGTTTGTACGAGAGCGAGCTTGAATGCCCAGGGCATCTGTTGACCCAGCTGGCATTTGCTGAGCGGCCGTAGTCCACCAGGTTAAGGACAACATTTATCCAGCACGCATTTGTATTTTTCGACTTGTGTGCATGGGAAAAACAAAAGTGATGAAAACAAAGTAGTTGTTTGTGTGCATGTTTGGACTCTGTGGGGTAAGGTCAAGGGTTATGTTTTTAGTTTTGCTTTTAATTTGACGGAGGAGTATTTTCAAAAAAGTGAATAATGTGTAAATGTTTTTATTTACCAGATAAATTAACATGGCAACCAGTAAAAGCCAGGAAATCAATCCCAGCATGCCAAACAATGGATATGAAGTAAAAAGCCCAGTATTCTTTGAAGAATGCATATTGCCTGTGTGTGTTCTAAGGCCGTTAAATGTTAAAAAATAATGGTGTTTTACCCATTTGCTGGATCTCATGCAGAGCTTCTGTTGAAGATATCACAACTGGCATAACTTCATCAAACATTAGCTCTAATCAATTCTAATAATTGACTGATTGATATGCATTTTTGTGTGGCTAATGATTAGTCAGTGTGGCCATACATCCAGTATTTAGTTTCTGTAAGTTTAATTAAAATATGTTTAATGTGATGTTTTGATATAGATACACCAACTAACACACAGACACAAACAAAAGGATTCTTGCCTGAAGCCTGACAGATTTTATGTAGCAGACCCCTGTTGCCTCATCTTCCCTCCACGAGAGCCGTACTGGCATTTCTTAGCCTGAGGTGCGAAGCAACATCTCACTTGCTGTCTCTGTCGATTTCAGTTTTAGACAAAAAGTATATGCTCTTGTTTTGATTTTTTTTAAGTCTTCTAGGCAATAAGTGCAGTGGAGAAGTATAACTTTTCTTAGAAAGCAGCAGCAACAATGATTTTTTTTTTTTTTTGTTTTTGTCTTTTTCAACCCTCTCGAATAAGCCGGAGCTCAGCAACACAACTTTCTGTGACACCCAGGAATAAAACCAAGAGTTCTGGAAAAAAGAAAAGAAAAAAGAAAACTCATCCTCAAATACATGAAAATGAAATCATTAACTAAACAGATCATGTCAAACAAAATCTGTTTTTTTTTTAACAAAAACTAGCAAAATGAAGCCAAAAATACCTCATCTGTTCAACCATTGGGTTCCCCCATTGTATTTCACTCAGATTTTGTTCTGGACTTTGACCGGTTTTTACCATTAGTTTGTCAACACCTTCTTTTTTATTTATTTATTTATTTATTTATTTATTTATTTATTTATTTATTTATTTATTTATTTATTCAGTTATTCTGTTGTAGATATGCTGCTGTTTTTAGAATTGTTGTCCCAATTTGAACCAAACTCTTAAGCTGACAGATGGCACCACCAATGAATTCAGTATCTTTTGATTTACGGAGAAGGTAATGGTCGATTCAATGAATGCAAGATGCCCATAT
This sequence comes from Anablepsoides cearensis, assembly GCA_032275365.1. NCBI lineage: Eukaryota > Metazoa > Chordata > Actinopteri > Cyprinodontiformes > Rivulidae > Anablepsoides > Anablepsoides cearensis. Next base: position 930,841 of record JAUBOC010000097.1, on the reverse strand, counting down.
CATCACCTCTCCATGCAGGATAACGTCCATGGCTGGTTGTAGTGCATGTCCCAACTTTTGTAACTTATCTCAAACTGTTTGTAAAGCAAGAAGAGCAGCATAAACAATTAGTTCCCAAATACATCTGTATGACTCAGCAAACCCAAGTCTGTACAAATACTGTATGATTGTTTCAAATGCAAAAAAAAAAAAAAAAAACATCAAAATGCTTCAAAATGAAACACAGGGAGAACTGCTGACATGTAATATTTTTTTGGAACCAGACTCTGTGAAATACTTTTACACACTCTAACTCTGCATTTTGACCTAAGATGTAATGTCACTGTCAGATGTTGATCTGAGATAAATAATGTTTGGAGATAAGTGGAGAAAAGCGCTAAAATAAATGAAACATGGCTTTCCAAGGCTGTATAGTACAGTGTTTGTACTTTTTTTCAAGATGTGACTAATGGGGAGTTTTTTTTTTCTCCTTTGGTAGACGATGATGTGAGCCTCTTTTAGATTGTCAGCTTTTACAGAGTGCATGCTAAAGAAGTCCTTGCTTCCCTGGATCCCATCTTTAGAAGCAGATCGATACCATCAGCTGTCATCAAATAGTGACGGAGTAAAAAAGTCGAAATGCATTCATCTAAATAAAACCAGAGTAAACAGGAAAAATGGCAAACGGTGTGCTATAGAAAAAAAAAAAAAAGCGGGGTAGAGGGGGCAAAAAAAGGAAAGCTAAAATATGAGCGGCCTTTTCGTGGCACCTTTCTCACCATTCAGCTTGTGATTTCATGTGGAAAAATGTGTCTTGAATAGAGGATTCAGCTCGCTATCCTTCTCTCCAAGGCATCGTTTTAAGTGTCAAGGAAGCTTTGTCATGTCACGTTAGTCATGGTATATTTTTCTTTCACTACTCATAACCCTTTACATGCACTGTGGCTGCTGCTAATGTCGCCTGAGCTCGAACTCCACCGTGTCTTCTTTGTGCTGAATATTTAATCAAGCACCTGTTTGGCTGCATGATTTCATCTGAACGCTTCAACGTGTTTGAGTCTCCTAAAGACCAGATTTCAATCCCGTAAGGGCTCATTTTGTGCACACCAAAACCTGGCTTGCGCTTCTAATTGAAAAACTGCTACTTGAATGATATCCATTTTGGTAAAGAGTTTATTTTTGACCACACTGGTCTGCTAGTGTCTAGTTTAAGAGGAGCAAAGAGCCTTAAAACAACCAAACTAATATCTCACTGAGCTGCAACTGTCGATGACTAGTTGGTGAACGGCATTCACAAGAGAGTCTCCAAAATGTCTGGAAACGTTTGCAGAACGTGCCTATGAATTGCAGAAACTCACAGCTTTGTCACTAGAATTATGACAATGTTTAAATAACACACAATTCAGGCCAGTTTGCTGGTAAACACTAGGGGTGCACGGATTCCAGTTTTCTTGCCGATCTCCAATCTCCGATCTTTAAAAAGTCTGACCTGCTGATTCCAATTTTGGCCGATACTGATTTTTTAAATAGCTGACACTGTCCGATATTATAAAATTACAATACAACTTTAATGTTCAAATGTTTTTTTACTGAAACATGTTGAACAATACCCTTGAAACAGAACTTGTTTTAACTGGATATTAGGTAGTGCTCACAGCAGAGCAAACAAGGATAGTGGCTGATTTTGAGACGTTTGTGGAGGTAGAAAAGCCGATCTTCTTGACCGTTCATATCTAAAGATCGGCCGATCACCGATCTACTAAAATTGAGGAAGATGGTGCCGATAAATCAGCCGTTGGCAAAGACAAACTGTCCGTCCGTGTTTGTCCACTGACACAAGCATGTCAGTTTGTATAATTACCTGAAGTATCATCTGGGATAAAACCTCACCACTTAACATGATGTTTTAATAAATAACCTAAAACTGTATTAAAACATAACTTTCCAGACATCTAACATGACTTATATTTTGACTCGAGTCCATACTAGTGACATCATTGTAAAATAAGTTAAACTTTCTGTGTGTTGCTTGTAATACTCTACTTTTTAAAGTTTTAACCCTGTAGGCTACAATTCCTGCCTCGGCTGCTTTTGTCTTATCTTGACTCACAGCAGGCAAAGTGTGAAGCACATCAATGGAGACAGCCTAGGCCTTCATTGTCCATTCATTCTTTTATATATTTTTTACCAGCTTCTTTCTTCTCTAGGTGGCCTTTTATTGTGTCCAACAAAAAGAACATTACTGGCAATACATGTTAGAAAATAAATTATTTATGGAGCTTCTTTAAAATGGAATAGTTGGTACCTTTAGGACAGAGATCAACTGTTACATAAAAATTACTTTTACAAAACAAACTGTTACTTTAAGCCAAAAAGTCAATATTGCAGCTTACATAGCTGTTTAAAGATTTAAAAACCATTTTAAAAAGTTATTTTATTAAGACTGACATTTTGCCATCTATTTGAATCACTTTCTTTAAAAAAGTTTATAAATCACCTTAAAAGAAAAGCACAGTTTAAGAGTGTTTCTCCTTTGACTTTAAATGCTGCATCTTTGGATTTTTAAATCAGTCATTTAAATAGTACTTATATTTAAAAATGTGAGTTATTTTGCAGCATTTCATAAATTATTGTTTCATTACTTTATTAGTCATTTTCCAGCCCAGAATAATCCCTTGATTTATATTTTTCACATTAATTTCTGGTATTAGTGTTAACCTTTATTTAATTTTGTCTTTTAAGAAAGTAAACCTGCAAATTTAATAAGTTATTTTACATCCCTAAATTACTAAAATTCCATAAGTCAGTCTTGTTGCAAGTAATACCCTGAATGAGCTCAAGATGGTAAAACACTAAACAAAACAAAAGTTTGATTATTGGAGACATTTCAGCAGAGTTTTTATATAAGCCACTGTCTTATTGGGCTCTGACACTCTGGCTAATGACATTCATGAAGTCCCTTAAAGTGTTTTGAAATTTGTTGAGAAGTATACAGTTTATCATCAGCCACAGATGCTTTCTGATCTGTTGCTTGATTTTTCAATATGTTTAAAAAAATGTTCTTCAAAATAGCCAGTTGTCAACAGGCAACTCAAACCTTTCTTAGTTTAGCTTCCAAAACAAAATCTAAAGCTGAAGAGATGTATTTTGACACCAGCAGAGAGCTCTAATATTAAAAAATTGAGGTTACATCCTTAAATATCCAGGTCTACAAACCATGATACAGCAAAAAAAAAAAAAAAAAAACAACAACACTGGGTTAAATCTGGCTATTTTCATTTCAGACAGTTGAATAAATCATAAACATGATAAACATAGCTGCAAAGTTTGCTGGTTATTTGGTCGCAAACGTTAAGAATTTAGTGAGACCGTGACTTAAAATTTGCTGATTTTGTCACATTTTGGAATCATCAACTCTATCAGTCGCAGCTCAGTTAGATATACCTTAACCTCTTAAAGCCCAAGGGGTTTTCTTTAATTTTTTTCTCAAAATACCATGTCAAAATTTAATTCAGTGTATCTCAGCATTTACAAACACTACTTAAATAGCTACTTAAATAATATTGGTATAAAAATAAAGCGAACACTTGGAAGATTTCATCAGAAGTGTAAGTATTAAAACAGCTGCTGTGGTTTTAGAGATAATGATGGAACATAATTTTTTATAATTTTTTTTCACTCTCACTTGAATATTTTTTTCATTAGACAGTAAATAACTTATTTAAAACCATAATGAAGTAGGCTAAAAAGTGTTGGAAACCGTAAATCCACTTGTGGACATTACTTGTGATTCATGCTGCTAAACCTAAGTGGAGCAAAGTTACACAGGTTTTAGTAAATAAGTAATTTTGTGTTTTGTCATTCTGCACAGGACAGACCATGATTGTGCCATTAATAAATGTTAAGAAATCTTAAGTTTTTACATCCAAAAGTTATTTATTTTTTCTTACCTGCCTTAAAAGACTTGTTATTGAATGTTTGTTCTTTTGAAAAACTATCCAAACATTTATTTGTCACCATAAATATTATATAAAATAATGAGAAATTATCTTTGACTTTAGTTGGATCATATTCACTGAAAATCAAGTGAAAAAAGAACTTTCAACACACTTTACAGCATATTTAGGTATCTGCTTTGACTTACATTAAAAAAGAACATAAATGAATTTTCCTTTACAGATTTACTTGAATGTATTTAGAGATTTGCAATGACACCATTTTGTATAGTTTGTTTACTTTCTTGTTAAACTGCCTGTCTTTTGAACTGTGTTTGGTAACTGTAAAAACAGTTTCCATGAGCCTTTAGCCAAGATTAGCTTTATTTTGATACCAAACATGTCCAGGTTCAACTGACAGATCTTAAGTTAAAAGACGTTAAAAAAATAGAAAATGGAAAAAGTTGTTTTGCATGGGGCTCAAGAGGTGACCAGGTGGGAATTTTGCATTTCCAACTGGGAAATAAATCTAGAAAAATATCCAAGTTGAGTCTCAATTGAAAACATTGGCCAAAACAGTCTAATTTCTAAGTTAATCCAGCATCTTCTTTACCAAATTTACTATTTAGTTGCACAGCAAAAACATAAGATGAAGAGCAAACAAGTTGAAACGTCTCGTTTCAGAGGTGCAGTGAATGCAGCATGAGTTGAAGCCAAAACAGCTTGAAGATAAAGACGGACAGAGTGGATAATACCCTGACGTAACAGTACATTTAAAAGCTGAAGAGCTTTACTGAATGTGTTATTTTTAGATTTACAATAAGTTTATCTTTTAGTTGGCACCTTCTTCAGACACCTAAATATAAATAATATACTGTATTATACAATACGCAATGTATCTCTCATATTAGCACAGAAAATGGGTGAACACATTAATCAATATGATCCCAAACAAATCTGAGCCTTGTGTGTTAAGACTTGATCCAGTTTTCACAGTCCTTTCTCTGAAGTACAGATCTGAAGGTCCAGTTTCTGACCGCAGGCTCAGGTTCACGTGTAAATTATTTGTCAAGAGTTCCGTCAACATTGCTCTGAAACAGGATCCTCAGTCAGCAGCTATAATCAAAAGAACTCTTCGCTGCAACAACTCCCAAAATCAGTGCTGCTGTTGTTGATCTATGTTTATTTCCTCACATTGGAAACATTTTCTTAGTGACTCATTCTCCATAAAGGAAATGTATTTCTTCATAAGCAGCTGTCCTCGAACGCAAAAGTTGGGTTTGCGACTTCAGAATGGGTTTTCTCTTCAGTCATTTTCCACAAATTAGGTCTCAACGAGACAAGACAAACAGGGAAAATAGCTTTTTGATGGGAACGGCATATAGGAAGGCTCCACAAAACATCAAGGTCGTGTTTTTATTTTTTATTTTTTAGCCTTCCTTGCTATGTGTCATATGTTTTACCAGGATCCAAAAGCTCAAGCTGATTTTAGTGCCTTTTGTGTAGATGCTGCTTTTTATGCCTGAAAGCTTACGTAACCACAGCAGGAACAAAGTGCCACAACGCCGAGTTTCTGAGTGTCTTCAAAAAGAATAAAAGTAAAGTTCCTTCTGTCAACTGGCTTTTTCTTTCCTCTGGAGTTCTTACCTTCAGAGTACAAGGGGGAAAAAGCAGTTTGGTTCAACTCAAGGCCTTTTGTTGCCAAAGGCTGATTATTTCACTTTGTGTAAACAGAAATTACATCTGTGATGAAAGTGCTTGTATAAAGAATGCAATTGAGCTCTTTAACGGTGAAAGCTACTCTTAGCATGAACCTTCATTGCACACCATCAACACCACTTTAATACAAATTCTCTGTTATTGCCAGAGAGCCATAGATGCACAACTGAGTCCATTAAGCAGCACACAATGTGTTTGGATCAAGGGTGGGCAATCCTGGTGCTCGAGGGCCGCTATCCTGCACGTTTGACTTGTTTCTTTGCTCCGAAACACCTAATCCACTGTTTGAATCACCTCTTCAAGTTCTGCAGAAGCCTGTTATTCAAGATTTCATTCAAATCAGGTGTGTTTGAGCAGAAAACCCTATATAACATGCAGGATAGTGGTCCTCAAGGACCGGGATTGTCTACTCCTGGTCTAGAGTTCCCTAAAGTGGATAAACTTAAATGATGGCAGAGTTCTCTAAATGTTAAAATGTCCCTCCAACCTCTGTGTGGAACTAAATTTTTGATGTAACAATTTCATGTTGGGGTGTATGGAAGTTATGGATTCAACCTTAAATGGTTGAATCAGTTGAAAAATTCTTTCTGCCAGAACAAATCCTACACAACCCTGACTAAACAAGCCCCATAGTACTCCACGCTGAGCAAGCCTAATTAGATCAGGTGGGGGGCCACAAACGCCGATGAGAGATGGGCGCACATGTGCCAGCGAAATCAAATCAATGAGGTAATCAATAAGTAAGGGGGCTGGGAGAAGAAGATTACTTTGAGCCGTAGGGGTGGGGGAAACACTCAGCAGACCATTCAGTTATCTTGATTAAACGCCACCAGCTCGATGGTTCGATATGGGTCAGGGTTCAACAGGTTAACATCCGATCTGGGTCAGTTATGAGCTGAGATTCTTTTAAATACTTCAGGGTCTTTGCTCTATTATCTGTCTGGCAGTCAGAATATGAGTACGGGTTGAACTATTCAATTTGCTCATATTTGAGCTCTTCAGAACTGAGGCAACCCTCACCAGAGTTGGTCCTTGGATTGCTGCTTTTGGCACGCCTTATTACCCAAAGTCAGGCTGTCACAAAGCCAATTTTTCATAAATTAAAATCCTGATTAGCCACTCAAATATGACAAAGGATTGACAAAAGCTTCAGGCAAAATAGTCCAGCACAAACACTTTTTTCTCCCTTAAGATTTTGTTTTGTCGGTGTAATTATACCAGAGATGTGTTTTTAAGATAAGTTTTAATGCTGAAGGTTATATTAACAAGCTAAGTGATTATGCACGCTAATACCCACGTGTTTCCTTTCATGTAAAAGCACTTCAAGCTAATACCAAAGCTAATCACCATTGCTGCTTCCAAGCACAACATTAAAGCATGGCAGTTGTTTCATAACTGCAGCATTGTTGCTCACAAAGATCTAATAAAACCCAACCACCGAGACTTATAGGCTAAGAGCACTGCAGTGGAAGGGCTAATAATAATAATATCTGGGAGCAACACCAAGAAATCCCTGGGGGATAATACCAGATAATCACTACCGCACACCCCCACGGGCTAATACCAGCAGCAAAAAGGTTCTGCAGAGGCTGCAGAGTTTGGAGGTGCGGGACTGCTGGCAACTCTTCACTGCAACACATGGGACTTTGATCAAAGCTAACTTCAAAAGCTAATACCCCAGCTTAAGATCTTTTGGGGATTTTTTACAAAAACCTAAACAAGAGCTGACGCTCTGAATGTGACCAGTGGGAGTCAGATAAAAGCCAGCCACAGACGCTTTAACGCAAAAAAGAAAAACCTTTGTTTGAACGCATGTTTTTTGCTAAAGCTAACAAATATGCTAAAAGAGAGACGACATCAACTCTAATATCCTCCTTAATCTTCTTCCGTACAACTATTTGCTGCTATGTCTTAAAACTTTATGGCCTTTATTTTTTTTTTCTCCAGTAACAACAAAATAAAGCAAAAGGGCCTGAAGTAGCACAGAATGGTTCATTTTATAGAAATACCGTAGTTAATGAGCCAAACAACAGAGGCGCCTCCAGAAAGTTTACAAAGTGGGACCATATGGGAGCCACTGATGATTTTTCAGGCGGCACACCAAAACCAAACGCTATAACAGAATTTCAGGAATTTAATCATTTTTATATATAGGCTATTTGAAAAATATTGCAGGAGAATTGCCTTCAGCTACTTCGTTGTTTTATTTTGCAGTTGATATTAAAACAGAAACTAAGATTATATTATGTTAAGAAATAAAGTCAATGCGATTTTGGACAAACTTTACATCGCTTTGAGCTACTACTATGTCAAATATTTAACTAATTAGCTTAAAACAACTGTTATAGTCTATTTTGTGTTGGTTAGGGTAAATACACTTTGGCAACCACCTTAAGCGGAACATATGGTTTTAAATCCTTCCTTTTCTCATTTAAATCATTCAATTGTGGTCTATATAAAGTTGAACTGCAACTCTTTTCACACTTGTTCTGAAGAAGAGCCTGTCTAGAGGACCTATTTAACATTTTAAACTATTTCTCTGGATTATTAGGATGCAGCAGGACACTGTTCTGAGGTGTGTCTGAGAGCAACTCGTTTTAGTGCAGTCTCTTTAATTGCAAATGAGGTGCTTCACAAACCTGGTTAGACAGAAGTCTATGCCCTTATTTAGCAATTCAGCAAAAAATACTGTGACATTAATAGTCAAAAACCATAATAGGGAATAAAGAAAACTGAACGAACTGAAAAATCTGACACAAACAGATTAAAATGTTTTCTACGCAGCACCGGCAGACTAATTTTAACTTTTCTAGAGACTCCAAGTACATAACAAAATGTGTTTGAGGGCTAAAACAATTGGAATTTGTACAATATGTCGTCTTTAAATATGACTGACTAAGTTATAGATCAAATAATTAATTTATGTGACATTCTTTTTAAATTGGTCTTTCAGTTCATGAGGTATTTTAGTCTATTTAATTTATTCTTGTAGCTAAAGGCAACATTGTAAACAAACACCATCAATTAGGACTATGATTATAAACTGGTGATGACTTTACCAAAAACTCCAAGTTTTAGCTCAATATCTTAAAAACTGACTACTTTAAAGCCATTTTTTTGTGTTTTCTAAAGCTGATTACTTTTGGCAGCCGTCTTGAATTGTGTTTACTCCAAGTGTGAGTCAGTTGTAGACGTACATTCGATGACTACCAGAGTTTCATTAATAACCGTGCAGTAGCTCACAAAAAGCAGAACAACTTTGCAAAACAGATTACACCGCTCACCACAAACAAACCCTCTTCCCAACACCCTAGGGATGAAAAACAGCCTCAAACCTGAGTCAAAGCGAGGCCTCAGAGACTTAACACCAAAGCTGGGTGTTACGAGGTGCACGGATGATGTTATCCCCGCTGGAAGTGTTGCATCAACTGCCAGCTCCTCGCCGACTACGGCAGGCGAGCCGGGACACGACATCGTCTGAGCGCTGCGTGCCCGGCGTGTCAAAGAGGCCCGCTCGGCTCGGCTGTGTTCCCGACAACTATTATACAGCGCATTAATGAATGGGTCCCACTGTTGTTCCCTGAGTCATCCAGGACTGCGGCAGCGGCAACACCTGACTCTCTCTAATGTATTAAAGCAGAGGAAGTGTGATGGTTTTCAGGCTTTTATCCACCGCCGCGTACTGTAGCCCACTCTGCTGCTCAAACCTCACACTTTCAGCGATATCACAGTTATTATATCTCTGTTCTGACTCAGAGAAAATAAAAGTACATGGATCATTTTTACACACAGACATTTTGAATATTGGCTTCGCCCATATTTTCATACACCCACGCAGCTGTATCTGTTATTCTGCTGCATTTGCACTGCAGCAGGGTGCAGGGACATGTTCCTGTTCCAACCCTCAAATACATATATTTTTTCCCATTCATAAACGGTTCTCTTGTGAACTCTTGTGCAAAATGATCCCGATAATAAAAATGTCTAAAACCAAACTTTTTTTTGTTGTTTTTACTCAACCTCAACCACACTTTATTTAACAAAATAGAAGCAGGTCAAATATCACAAAGCATATAAATGTAACTTTGAAACACAGCGTTTGAAAGTCATGACAAGTTCATCAGTGGGCTGTGGCACAGTATTGCTCCACAGAATAGAGGCAATCTACCGACAACACCCCTCCCCCTCCACTCCCATTGTAAATGCACAAACAAGCGAGGGAAAAATGTGTGTGTGCGTGTGTGTGTGTGTATGTCTTGGGGGGGGGGGGGGTGCCAGGTGGATGAAACTGAAAAAAAAAATCGTGGAAAAAAAAGAAATGAAGCAAATGGTGAGTGTCACAGATCTGCTGAGATGTTAGCTGCTGCGCGGTCACATGTTTTATGACGTTGGAGGAGGGGTGCGCACACATGCAAACAATCACGCCAGCTGCTCTCCCCCCTCCCCCCACCTGCTCGCATTTGTCCTCACAGAAAATGCACACGTGCCCCAAAAAATAAAAGAAAGCAAAAAAAGAAAGAGGTGGGAGGGGAGACAGTGATTCAGCACCATAGACTGCGCCAACCTGGCTACTGGGGAAATATACTGAACCAAGGGAAAGCGGGGTGGGGTAAGTCTTTACACAGTCATCAGAACCAAATTAGCCGAATCCTTTCAAAACCATCCCTTTTACTAGTCTTCCTTTTGTTTTAAATGTACTTTAAACAAATATCGGCAACGCTGTCCTCACAATGTCTTAAATGGATAGTTTAAGTCTTTTAAAGTGTGGTTATGTAGCAACACTATAAACAATGTTTGCATTAGGAGATGTAGAAGTATAAATAGTATAGTAATATTTCTGACCTAATTGATGAGCTAATGGTTAATTTGAGTAAGACCAAAACCAAAGTGTAGTCTTAAAAACAATTCCAAGTTCAAGAATCTCATAACATATCAGGTAAAAAACAACTTTATAAACTTTACATTTCTGTTTTATTTGATATATAACGTTTTACAGTCTGTTCCTGCTGAAAGTGCTGCAGCTAGCTGCTAATGCCACCTATTTGAATTTGTAAATATGCAAAAAAAACTCAAAATAACAGTAACGCAAAACTGACAGAGGTCGTGAGATTTTTTAATGCATGAGTTTTTAAATAAAAAATTACATTGAAATTGTTTTAAAAAGGCAGCGATTAACTTTGGTCTTGGCCCTGATCAGACTAGCCGTTAGCTCATCTGTCTAGTTAGAAATGAATTGTTCATAAGCTTTACCACAGAAACCCACTCTAGTATATCTGAGTTATCCCATTATGAATTTGAAGACATTTAATAAAAAAAAGGGGGGGGGGGGGGTAATGTTTTTGTAGTGTTTCTCTAAAACAAGCAGACAGCTGACTTCTGCAAAAACAGCTATTCAGTCATGGCGTTGTTTACAAAAAACCCACTGTAGACAAACAAATGAGTAAGAGAAAAAAACAAAAACATGCGACCCACAGAAAAAGTAGCTCAAGTTTCCAAAATGCTGTTAAAAAAAAGGCATCTTGCATTAACTGAATGTGTCTGATTTGGGCCTGTTCTCTCCCCTTCTCCCCTTCTCGCCCTTTCTTTTATTTTCTACGGCCCTGCTTCCAGCACATTTTCCATCAAATACAGTGCAGTTTGTATTTGGACAGGATTAGATGGCTTTACAAAAGCTCACAATATGATGAAAGTGAATCATAGCCATAAGCTTCTTTTGTGTGGAGGAATACTTTAAAAAAAGTCTCTATTCTACATCAGACTACATGTAGATCAGATAGGAAATGCTTCTTTGCAAAAATATGATGGTAAAAAGAAGAATATGCGACCCACATAAAGAGTTTGTCAAGTTTCCGTAATTCTTGTTTGAAAAAGGCATCTTGCATTTTTGTCTCATAAGGGCTCCTCCACTGCCCCCCCCCCCCCCCCTAATTATGGCCCTGCTTCTAAAAGCTATCTACAACAGCAAAATCAAAGGTTTTACCATCCTATTTTTGAAAAATCTTGCTTTCCGCTATTTATATATATATTTGTTTATTTTTTCCTCCTCTCACTAAAAGCAGGCTATGTTCATCAACACACAAGAAAAAACCCACTGGACTGTTGTTGTAGCTACATGAACTTTTGCAGCAGAAGCATCTGAGTGCCGTAAACCGGTCATGCTCATCTGCCATGTCTGGAAAAAAAAAAAAAAAAAGTCAACGATTGGCACACCATTTAAAAAGAACAACAGGTTTTGTTTTTTGTTTTCCTCTTTTTTTTGTTTTGTACATTCATAAAGGAGATGATGACTCTCGGAGACGTAGGTTTCAAATCTGCAACCACCTAAGTATAAATAACCGCATTAATAATCGACAAAACCCAACGTAAATTAAAAAAAAGAAAGAAAAGAAAGGAAACATGCACTGACAGCTTCACTTCCTCTCCAGTCGATTTGATATTTTTTTTTTACCCCTTTCAAAACAACAAATACAAATCCTAACCGCAGGTTCACAAAAAATAGAGAAATGGCACTTTTTGTATATATAATTCTTAATATCTATATATATATATTGTGGTCATATTGATAGAACATGAAAAGTTTGCCTCTTTGTTGGTGGTTATGGTTCCTCGCCGTCATGTGTGTCTGAAACCATGCGGATTATCATCATCATCATGCATTTTTTATGATACATCAGTCCAGAGTATTTACATGTACATTCATGCGTTCGTGCACCATTCCCCTGATTGTTCTCACACGCGCACACACACACACACACGCTCACGCTCAGTCTCTTGGTTCTCCTCCTTTCTTTTTAATATATTCTGTCTCAGAGATCTCGACTGCGGCAGAAAGGAGGAGGCTGGAGGAAGGAAGGGAGGGTGGAGATATATTACAGATTGGAGGCTTTAAATAAGTTTGTGTCCACACTTCAGTTTAAGTTTGTAATCCAGTGTTTTGGGGGGAGGTGGGGGTCTGTTTTCACGCATCGTTTGTGACTGAGAGGTGCGTGCTGCAGTCGAAGCCCCTGTGTGCGCCCCCGTCTCCGTGATAGGGCCCGCTGTGCCAGTAGGACGAGTCGCACACCGTCTGCAAGGAGTTGATCTCCGACGCAGAGGAGTTCCCCTCCCTCCGCTTGGAGCGCTTCCGGTTGCGAAGGATGAACACAAGCATCCCCACCACCGTGAAGGCCGACGTGACAAAGACCAGCAGCAGGCCTGGGACGAGCACAGAGATGGACACCCGGTTGGGCTCCAGGTAGGAGTTCGAACGCGTGCCGCCCGAGTCCTGAGCGAACGTGGCGTTCTTGGACGGCGAGGTCGGCGGCGCGCGCTCGTACAGCCTGGAGCACATGAGGTCGTTCCGGACGTGGCGGAAGTCCCGCTTCCAGAACTCCTCGGGAGTCTCGCACTTCAGGTCGCTGACGATCACGTCGGCCCCCAGCTTCTCCGTCCACTGCTTGAAGGGCACAATGTTGCACGAGCAATCCCAGGGGTTCCCGTGCAGGTCAATCTGGATGATCGAGCTGAGCTGGTCCAACACGCCAGCCACGGGCAGGTAGGGGAAATAATTATTATGCAGGCTGATTTTGGACAAAGAAATCCCAAGAAAAGCATCCGTGGGTAAAGACTTGAGCAGGTTGTTGTTGAGGAACAGAACCCTCAGGTTGGGCATGGGGCTGAAAGCTCCTGCCACCACCAGCTGGATGTCGTTGTATTCCAAACTGAGGTATTCCAGATTCACCAGGCCCACGAACATCTCAGCCACCAGAGTATCCAGGTAGTTCTTATCCAAGTAGAGCCATCGGAGCTCGCTCTGGTTCTGGAACGTGCCGTTGTCGATCACCTTGATGTTGTTCCCCCCCAGATCCAGCAGGTTGAGGCTGCCATAGCCCAGCAGCTGGTTTTTCTTCACCGCGTGGATATTGTTGTCCCTCATGTTGAGCTCGTGGGCGGACAGAGGTTTGGGTTTGAGTCCGGCCAGGCTCTCCATCTTTTTGCCCTCACAGTTGACCCCCAGCCCCTGCCTGGAGCCCACCAGCTTGCAGCTGCATGGCTGGGGGCACGTCAGGTTGTGCAGCTGCTCCCCATCGCCGTTCACGCCTGTCACCACTGGAGTGGGTTTTGTTTTCAGCTGCCAGTTCTCACGAGACTTGGAGTGGCTTTTGGGGCCACGAGGTGTGGGGGCGTCTCTGAAAGGCGTGGGGCGAGGCTGGCCCTTCTGAGCGGTCTCCTCCTGCGTGGGAGGGGCCACCAGGCTGGTGTCAAGGCCCCCACTCTGTGAGGGGCACAGCTCCGCCTCTGACGTCTCGTTCAGGTCGCTGCCCTGCAGCCGGGTGGGGGCCTCGCAGACCACCCTGCCGATGAGTGCGTTGCGCGGTATGTTCTCCAGCCATTCTTTCAGTGACACCAGCTCACAGTTACAGTCCCACGGGTTGTCCTCCAGCAGGACCTCCGCTATGCCCGGTATCTGCTCCAGTATCCCATCATAAGGCAGCGTTTTGATCCGGTTCCCCCTCAGGTCGAGGTGCGTAATGGGCACATGCTGGAACACATTGAGGGGCAGCGCGCTGATTAGGTTGTCGTTCAGTATCAACACCTCCAGCTTGTTCAGGTCCCTGAACACCACCGGGTCTATGTCCCTGAGCAGGTTAAAGTCTGCTTGGAGGTACTCCAGATCATCCAAGCCCAGGAACGTGCTCTTCTTAAATGACCTGATCTTGTTGTTGTTTATGTGCAGCCGCTTGACCAGCTGCAGTCCCAGGAAGGCTCCGGGCACGATGTCGTGCAGGCCGTTGTTCTCCAGGTGCAGGCTCACGGCGTTGTAGAAGTTGGCAAACTCGTTGGGGAAGAGCCTGGACAGCGAGTTGCCGTGCAGGAGAAGGTGGTAGAACTGCGAGCTGGGACCCGCGAGGTGCCGCAGCGTGCTGAAGCCCCTCTTCTCGCAGTCAATGTGCAGGTCGCCCTCCACGTCCCCGCACGAGCAGACCCGCTCCTTGCACACGTCCCTCGTAACATTTCCGCTGGCAACACAAAGAGCCGCATTCAGCAGGACGATCCAGAGCAGCATTTTCTTTCAGGGTCCCTCTCGCAACAAGCAATTCATTCCCCGCGTTCAAGACATGCGAGCCGCGAAGCCGTCTGCATCAGTGAGGGGGGGGGTGGGGGGGGGAACTAACATTTAGGGAGATTTAGAACAAATCCGTGCCTCAGACTTCCAGTTTCAGTCTCTGTTTTTTCTCACTGAATCCTCAAAGGTTGCAGATAAGAAGAGAAAGCAGCCATCCTTTGATTTTCTGTCACTTCTCACTGACCTTGGTGAGGTTTAGAGGGGGGGGACAGAGCGACTGCCGTCTTCGGGAGTCGTGCGTAGCGCTGCGGCGTCGGGAGCTGTCCCCTCTCCCCTGGTGCTGCTGCTGCTGCTGGGGGGCTTCGCAGGCGATCCAAAACACCCGCATATCCTCCCCCCTCCTCCTCCTTCCACGTCTGTTTGCGCCGTTTCGCCTCTTTGAAATTGAGAAAAGAAGAGGAAGAAGAAGAAGAAAAAATAATTCTCCTTTTTTTTTTTCCTTGCACGAGAAATCACAATAAATGGATCTCGGAGGCTGCGTTCATCCTTGCGCTCTGAGAAAGATCTGACACCCTCTGCTGAGCTGTAATGGCCAAGAGAAAAAACAGAAAAAAAAAAAATCCGTCGACTGACTGAGGGAATGCTGAGAGGAGACGGGGCAGAATCAATCCACACACACACACACACACACACACACACACACACACACACACACACACACACACACACACACACACACACA
>JAUBOC010000097.1:880890-896078 GCA_032275365.1 Anablepsoides cearensis | reverse complement strand
CAGGTGTGTTGGAGCAGGGAAAAACGTAAAACATGTAGGGCTGCGGCCCTCGAGGACTGACTTTGGACACCACTGATCTAACACAATCATTAATTGATAGTCAAATGATATTGATCCAGATCAGCCGTATGATGGTGATATAGACCAATGCTTTTGTTTTGCATTAATTCAATTGTATTGTTAATCCTTTAATTGATATATCAATGTGGGTTGATGTATAGTTATACTCCTAGTTCTCAAACCATAGAGATGTAAAACTCACTTCACTGTGGACAGAGGCATTGGTGTTTCAGTAGTTTCCAGTTGGAGGCAGGCTGGTGGATCTGGATTGCTTGTGAACATTTAAATCAGTTATATCTTCTTAGAACTTTTCTGAATTGCACTTTTTAATAGTTTGAATCACGGTCAATCCAATGAGTCAATACGTGCTGTCAACTGAATCCTGTTTATGATGACAAACACACATCAGCTGCAGTTGATGAAAAACAGGAAGTTTTCAGGTCTTAAGGTTAAGGTAAAATGTTCAATATTCCTAAGTTAGCTGTTTGTATATATGTGCCAGTGTGGAAGAGAGAAAATGGTAATGAATTCAAACTTACACACACACACAATCCTTGTTTTTAAACTTTTTGAATTTGTCTTTTTTGTAATGATTCCACCATAGAAAAAGAACAATTCAATGTAATAACATTTCTGTGTATAAACATTTGAGCAAACTATAAAACAATTAAGCTTTATTAATCAGCTACCTGTTGCCCTGCAGTCTAAAGATCAGCATGGACCATTCAAACCCCTTATTTCTAATTAAAACACTAAACTAAGGTTTTCAGTAAGAAAGTAACCACTAACACCAAATAATCTACCCTCTCTTGCTCTAACATGTTTTCTGCTTTTTAATTTATTCATGACTGGCAGTAAACAACAACTGAGGCAGGTGTGGTAACAGATGCATTATTAACGTAATCTTACATCTCTGATAAATGTTGGTGTCAGATGGGTTTCACCAGCCTAATTTACCAGACAATTCCAGGAAATGCTCGAGTCATTAGTTGTGATCATGCAGTTTTTCCTGAGACGTCAATCAAACCCACACAAACTCTCTGGCACTCTTTTGCAATTACAACATTTTAGTCAAAGCAGAAATCACAAACAAGCTGAATTATTTGTTGCTCCTAAATTTGAAATACAAAGTCCTAATACAGTAAACATTTGCCCCCATTAGCTATTCAAGTTTTTGCTAAATATTACAAACCTAATCAAAACAATAATCAATGTTGGTTTTCCCCACTGTGTCCAATTACCCCCAATTTAATGTTTCTGGTTAAAATTAAACATGATTTTACAATTTAGTACCTTGTTAACAAACAACTTTTGCTTGATAACATGCATTAACACATTATTACGTCTCTGTATGAAGTTTATCTTAATGTATGCTTGATTGAAAACACAACCAATCATATCTAATTATTCATTTCCCCCTCACCGTTTGCTGCCGACAGTGTTTGCTCCGTGGCTGCAGTATCCCTCTCAGGTGCTATAATGAACAGTCACCCTTGACAGAAGACATGCAGAGCGAGCTGATGACCACTTGTCGCACTTGATTTATCTTGGATTTTCAGTAGTGGAGTGTGCTCGCTCTGGCTCTCTTATCAGGCCTGTGCAGCCTTTTGAGTCTGTAATCATACCCAATTATTCTTGCGTCTTAGACATTAGGATTATATATATCATTTACATTTGAAGAAACAAATATAACATTTTATTTTGGCCTGCACTGCTTGAATTCTCAAAGGCAGTGAATGGTATTAAATGCTGTATTTACAGCAATTATTCAGTCAAATGAGGCCAAGTACACGTCCCTGGGGAACACCAGACAGAAAATGACCCTAATGACTATTGAGAAAATTCTCTTTACAAGTGCAGTTGTTAAAGTGCGTTATCAAAACTGAGGTAGACTGACCCTACTTAAAGTCAAGCACAACAATTTGTTTCTGGTTGTGAAGGTTCCTTTCATCGCAGCAGTGTTTTTTTTTCTGTACTAACATAATGAGAACTTGACCCAGAATATCAGGCTGACTTTTAAAAAAGGATATATTAACCAGGGGCCTTACATATTTGTCAGATTTACATTACCCACTAAAAAATTTTTTCAATAATTTGCAATGCAAAAACGAATATACACAATTACATTTGTAGATGCCTAATATTGCATCAACCAAACAACTCACCACGTTTGTCAATATACCTATATGGTAGAAGTTATCTTAAGTCTTATTAAGATGTTTGCTTCTTTTATATGCAGCAAAGGCACTTCCAGTTACTCACAATGTCCTTCAAAATAAAGGTTAACTACTTTTAGAACATCCAAGTGGAATGGAAGGTGTAAATCCAGTATCAAGGGGCTGAGTATAGATCCCTGGGGAACACCAGAGCAAGAAACCATCTTAATGAATACTGAGAAAGCTCTGTTTTACAAACATGGTATAGGGTGTTAAGTTTCAAACCAGCCTGATTTAAACCAATTTATAGAAATGTAGGACCAGTGGAAAGTAAAATTAAAGATGTTGACCCAGGATAAATTTCTTTGGTTATTTGAAGAAGAGCTTTTTTTAATTAAATGAAGGTAATCTCAGTTTAAATGTGTGAAGTCAGCATCAATAAATAAAACACAAGTTAAATGGGAAACTTTATTGCCTAGGATGTATGCATGAAAAGTGCATTGCAAGTAAGTGTAAAACATTTGAAAGTGAGATTAATAGTTAGTAGTGACTATCAGTTTTTAGCTCAGTTGGACTGTAAATGGGGCAGGTGTGACCAGTAGAAGGAAAGCTATTTATTCAAATACTGGGAGCAACTTGCTTTCTGACGAAATGTAAGAATAAACAAGTGTTTTAGTCAAGCTGTGCCCCAGTAGCTAGAGCTTAGTGGCAGTAGTGATGGAGACTGTGGGCAGCTTGATGCTGGTGCCTTTTAGGGTCCTTCACAGATGCAGGCCCAGTTCCAAATCATTGAATAACTGAATACTGATTGGGTTATCTTGGCTATTCAAATGCAGCTTTGATATAAAGAGGCGGCGAGGATCTTAGCCTTTAAAACATCAGGGGAGCCCTGTGTGCAGCTCTGAGGTAAAACATTAAACACTGTAAAAAATAAAAAATGCTGGTGGATCCTGTAGAATTTGAAATGTTCTTGCTAGTTAAAATAATGGGGATAAGAAAAAAATACAGTTTATATGTTAGTGGATAGGAAAGCAATGTCTTTTTTTATATGTTTGTGTATGTCTGTTAGCAAAATATCATTAACTACTGGACAGAATTCAGTGACAGTTTTTAAAAACTAATCATAAGATGCACGTCTTCAACAAACACAAAAAGTGTCACATTCAACTGACATTAAAACCACAAAAATGACCACATCAATTTAATAAAAAATTACCAAACAATTGTTGTGTTAGTAGCTGAAACTGATCCTCAACACATTCTGAGCTAAAAAAAAAAAAAAAACATTGTCCAAAATCATTGTTTAAAAATTTGCCATAAACATATTGGAATCAACTTACAGCCTTCAGCAGGTGAAATGGGAACTGTCTAGAGCTGGTTTCTTCACCTGTCTAAACTTTATAGAAAAGTGGTCGTGAGCTGTCTATGTCTGGACTCCAAGTCACCTACTTGCATCTACAGCCAGTGGTCAGTCAGGACCCTGATTTGGTAAAACACGAAAGGTCTTGAATCCTAATCCTGGATGTTGATCCAGTCCAAATATTTCATGTCTGAAAACAGTGTGACTTTGGGTTTGGCTAGCACATGCTACTGGGCCACAGAGAGTTTTAATTTAAAACAAAAAAAACAGATTGTTTGAGCATATGTGAAGTTTGAGTAAACATGGCACACTACATGTTTTGCAGTTACAGTGACAGGTCAAAATTGAAAATTAGCAGTTGAAAGACGACCAGACTGATTTTTTACTTTTTTTTTACTACATTATGTTTTATTTTAGCAAGTTTTTGCCTTTTTTTTTTTGAATTCCTGAGCTCCTTGAACAACCTTAGGACTGCATAACATTTCCTTTTGTGGCCTTTTGTTAAGTTTTTAAAACCCCTTCTTCATGTTTGTTTGTACATTTTTAGTACAAGTTTCTTTTTTTAAATAATTTAAATGTATGCAACAATGATGGACGTCACAGTGCCCAACTGTCAGTCTATGTTGCCTTTAGCTATTGTTTGGACAATCTCAGAAACATTGTCATCAAATTGCTGCCATGTGGTCATGCTGGTTACTGGGAGTCATCTGATCCACTGTCAAACTACTCCACATGGAGTCTGGGTAACGTGTATTTCAGTATGTATTTCTGTTATTTTGAATGCAAACTACATTTTGTTTTGAATACAAGAGTATTTGAGCTTGTGGCTTGACCCATTATAATATAATAGACTTTTGACTATTTAAAAATGTGTCTTTGTGGACCTTTAGGTTTTATATTTAAGTAATATACGAACTCCTTGTCTACAATATTTAGACTACAGTCTAATTTAATCTTCAGATTTTTAACAGTGGCTTACTCTTTGCCACTCTTCAAACGGGTGAAGAACTCAGGCAACAGTTGTTGTAGCTGAGTCTCTCACCTCTCACCTGCTGAAGCTTGTAGCTCCTTCAGAGTGGTCTCAGGTGTCTTGATGGTCTCTCAATATTCTCCTTCTCACACAGTCACTCAGTTTGTGAAGACGGCCTGCTCTGTTTACACCCCATATTCCTTCAAATGATGAACTTTTTAAAATATTTTCTCTGTGTTGAATTAGGACAGTCACTCATTTTACATTACCTTATAACTTAACTAGTATTTTTTTCTGTAAAAGAAATTTCAAGTTGACATGGAGGATTTTTGTTTTATTTTTCCAAGTGGTTGAATACTTTTATAGGCACTGTATTTATTTGAAGCCTTCTTGTTTAGGTTTTTTTTGTTGTTGTTTGTTGCAGCATGTTTTGAAAGACAATGTGCTGAAAAAGAGAAGTAGTGGCTCTGAGTGAAACTGTTCGACAGATGCATTATTTATCCTGGAAAAGCAGCAAGCATGAAAAGATTCCACTAGAAACTCTTAAATTGAGCTCGTCCAGCTCCAAGCTTTTGTGTCAATGTTTTTTTTTTTTTAAATGTACAGTGGAAAGATGAAAGATGTCATGGAAAATGAGTGAGGAGAGCCCCGACCCGGCTTTCCTTTAATGCCTGTAAACACACACAGATCTGTGGCTCACTCGTATGTGACCGGCGCGATGAAGTCCGCTCTGTGTTCACCGCGGCGTGGAGAATTGGATCGGGCCAAAGACACAAGAGACGGAGAGCCTTCTCCATCTGGTTCTACGAGTCTTTAAATCATTTCTGTCCAACTTAAAGCTTTTTATTACGACGATAAAACCCAGAGGGCCTCTTACTGTCCCGACTCTGAGAGCACTTACAGGAAGAACAAACTAATATTTATGAGGGACAAATTCCTGGAATCCTCTCTGGTTTTACATTGTGGCAATCTTTTCAATTGGGCGGAAAAAACTGCATTTAGACTATTGCAGGTTTTAAAGCAAAGGCTTAGCATTTCTTAAAGGAATGCACATCACCCACCATCTTTTTATAACACAGTTTGTAGAAAAAAATAAAGTTATAGCCATATTGGTCAAACTTTGATAATAATCTTATCCACTATCTTGAGTGTCATGAATTCCTTTCTACTTCTAAAACAATAAACTTTAGCTCATAATCTAGACAATTGAGTTTTGGCTATTTGTGTTCTCTGAGGTTGATTAGCTGTATCGGTCATCCTGATTTGAATCCATTTCAAAAGTTAATCAGTTGTGTGTACACGTAAGGCCCTGAAATTCATGAAATATGTTACTACTGGGCAAACCTGCAAAAATATCATAGCTTGTTGCCGACAGAAGGGCAATAGCATCTTGTAGAAACTTTAAAAACTAGACTGTGACATTTCTTTGTAATAAATACAAGTTAATTTTTGAAGATATAATTGATAATATATTGCAAAACAAATTGACGTAGCTGAGATGAACAGTTGTTGAGATAATCATTAAGAAGTGATGCCAAAAGGGAACGTCTGTATGTGAAAAGAACTCTATAGAGAATAATCAGATATTTCTTTAGATTATTTTGAGTCATCAAAGACACGAAGAACAGTTAAGGTTCAAATTATTGTTTCAATAAGCAAAAATCAGAGAGTTCCTTTTCTTAAAGGGTTCCCATTTGATGTCACTTCCGGTTGCATTTTGGCTGAGCCAAGTTTAAAAGAAAATATGCCAGGTTTGTGCAAAATGGGTAAAATTGTGTGTATTGTGCCACGTGTTTTTAAATATAAAGATGTTTACCTTGACATTGTGTATTTGAAGGACAAAGTGTACATATCACAGGTACATTAAACTCATTCAGCAACTCAACAGAAAACAATAAAACTCAGGTTAACCTTTCACAAAAAGCCTTCAACAACTGTTTACACAATAAAAAAATAAAAATAATTAATGATAAAAATAATTAACTAATAATTGACTAATAATTAATCCATAGTTAGAAGAATAAATACATTTAACAGACTATGTTTGGTGTCATTTTGGTCAGCACAACTTCCCATAAGTGGATTCCAAGGTTTTTTTTTTAGATTGTGATTTTTTTATTAACACAGTGGACTTAAAATCGCACAAAAGCACACAGTTTTAAAGCCTGCCTCACTGTTGGTATGGGGGTGCATTAGTGCCTCTGGCATGTACAGCTTTACACATCTGGACAATTGGTTTTAGAACATCTGCTACCATCAAGAAGTTTTTTTTTTTTTTTTCATGAAAACTCTTAACATGTTTCATCAAAACAATGCTATGTCTATGACAACCACACATTTTTTTAAGTATAAGAGTCCGGGTGCTGAACTGACCAGCAAATAACATCTAGAAATTGACATAATTTCTGAGGCAATTTTAAACAGGGGCTCATTGTTGAACCATTTTGTCCACCTGTTTAATCTGAGGGCCAGGCCAGGATCCAAACCCTGAGGCTTCCTGCCAGCAGCATCGTTACACACAAGAACAATTCAACCCACAAATCAACAAGCGTCTGGATTTCATCCTCACTCAACACAATCCTTCTGCGTGCTCTGCCATTCTTCTTATATCTTTGCAAACCTTTTGTTTGAAGAGGACCCTCTCTGTAATTACGCCTTCCTCGGCTAAAGCTGCTTCTGACTGAAGGGCCTTTTTCTTTTCTTTTTTTATAATTCTACTTTGATAATTTCCCAGCGAGCTGTTTGATCAAGTCACAAGGGCAAGCATTTCAAAACATTCCCAACAGTGAAGAGCCGTTTTAGGAGCGGCTTTTCAAATCTGCACCAGTTCAAAAGGACGTGTGGGAGGATTTTTAATCAGGGCACATTCACACCGAACACATATTATTAACATAATGCATTTACAAGTTGTAATTAGGCCTGAAAAAGCAACAAGAAAAAGAACCCTACGGAAGTATTGTATCTTCTTGTGTTCGTTGGAATACTGCATGCTTTCATTTCCTCAAGGCTGTTTAATGTGTTGAAACCGAGACAAAATGTGACAAAACTAACCACACATCAAACTGTAACACAATACAGATCCTGTGTACGCCAAAACCTGAGTCATGCCTGGGGAAAAAAAGGTAATTAAGGTAAGAACTAAAATCAATCAGGGGGTCAATCTGAGGCCGTTTGCATTCATGTTTTAAATCCTATAAATTATATGTTAATTAAATCACAGCAGCAAGAAGGTGTTAAAACAACTGTTTGAAATATTTCTAAGAAAATCCACGAAGATGTATTAAAGACTCTGTGCAGACTGACTAAAATCATTCTATGTTCAGAAATTATAGATTTATGATAAAACTTTTAAAATAACATGACTTTGTGATGCTTTAGTTTCAAATAATTTTATGCAAATAAAATATTCCCAGTGCTTTGATTGACATGTGTTTGCGGCTCTGACTGGTTCAAGCTGTAGACACACAAGTGCACAAGTCCCCCACCCCCCACCCTGCATCTCTACACAACATTTGAGAAACTGAGAACCTTTATTTGAGAACACAAAAAAAACTGATCTGCAATGGTCAGGAAGTTAAAGATGAATCGTTCAATCAGGATGAGTGCATCATTGTCCTCCAAATACAAACTGGAGAAAAGAAAAGAACAACAACAAAAAAATAATCTTTTAAAAATAGTCACGTCTGAACAATAAAAGCAGTATCGGCTCATCTGAGCAGCCTCTTGGCACTCCAGAAAAAGAAAAGAAAAAAAATGACTGAAGCTGCAGAAGATTAGAAGAAGCAAAGTGTTTTCAGGAAGCCATTTCCTCGTATCGCAATGGAATTAAGAAACGTCAGCTGGCAGAACAGTGGAGGTCGAGTTTGAGGCGAGACGAAGGATCGATGCAGAAAACAGCAACAAAAACATGAAATCAGAAAGTTGACTGAGTACAGCAACAAACTTGAACCAAACAGAATCTGCTCACCTGATCGATGAGCGAGCTGGTAGTCTGAGTAACCGATATCTTTTTATATTTATCTGGAGTGTTGGCAAAATATCTCATGAACTACTAAACTAATTTTAACAAAACTCTCCAAGTAACCATGGCGTGCATGTCTACAGCTCTTGAAGTCTTCCCAAAAGCTGTTAGACCTCAGAAAACAGCAAAAGTCAAGTAAGTTAATTTTACAAATGTTGAGCTAAAATGTG
Organism: Anablepsoides cearensis; assembly: GCA_032275365.1. NCBI lineage: Eukaryota > Metazoa > Chordata > Actinopteri > Cyprinodontiformes > Rivulidae > Anablepsoides > Anablepsoides cearensis. Next base: position 887,341 of record JAUBOC010000097.1, on the reverse strand, counting down.
ACACGGTAGCTTAAAGTTGGGCCAAATCGTGGCATATGAAATTAATGGTCAGAAAAACGGTTGCCTTTTTTCTTTGTGACACTTTGTGATTATACAAACTTATACACACTGGCGTATGGGAAAGGGGATTTCCCTGGTAGTCTGCTCATCTACTTCCTCATCAAAGTCCTCACCAGGGGTGAATGTGCGCCACTACTTCCCATGTGGCGCAGAACAGCAGCAGCCTAACACACTTCCAGGTAAAGCCTTTGTGTTGTCAGACTGTTTTTTTCTCTATATCCACCTTTGAGCTCCCCTCCTCTGTCCGAAAAGGTTCTGATCAGTCCAGCTGAGACCATAGGTTGGATTGAGGCGTCTTTTTCATGAATCTGTCCATCTTATTAACTCCCTCCAGCTACAAATATGATCATTTTTTTAAAAAGTGTGATAAATCATTTATCACAACTGGTTTTATTTGGCCTACCAATGCAATTCAATTGCAAAACTGATGTATAGCTTGTAGTTTTGACACAAATTGTAACAGATTCTTAGAGAGGGCATGTGACTTAGCCAGGTCAACTATAACAATAGTTATTGGGTAAATGCCACAAATAGCTGAGAGTCATCATTAAAACATGTTCTAAGTGTTAAATCCTGGGATGTTAAAATGTTTGAACAATTCAAAGCAAACTATCAGAACCAGAAACGGAATAATATTTATTCAACCAAGTGAGGAAAAAGCAAATCAGGGAATTGTCTCTTGCTGATCTTAGTGTAAATCTCTGGCATGAGAGGCAGCAGGTGATGTTCATTCCTTCCAGGATTACTAAACCTTTAACTTGTTGTTTTTTTCTTGGGAACACCGGGCAGACTGCTTGTTTCCCACATGCTCAGAAAGTTGCAAACACTACAAATCAGAAAGCCTTCATTCGTCCTGTCCCTTCTGCAGGCTGACCACACACGTCGAGGTGATGCGACATCAAACCTCAGCAGCAGAGCTGTGAGACCACGAGTCTCTCTTCCCTGTCTCCATCACCCTGCCGCCTCTGGCTCTGCTCCAGCCGGTCGGTCCACAACCTCACCTTGCGCCGGCCACTTCCTGTGTGGCGCAGCACAGCAGCAGCCAGGTAAAGCCTCTGTGTGGGTGTTTTTTTTTTATATAAGTACAGAAGCTTTACACAATGTCTTCTAGTTGTGTTCACTTTTGCAGAGGAGTGATATCCTGTCCTCCTACCTGAGCTGCACTGAACGTGGGATTGCATTTGTTTGTGTCTGAGAAGCAAAAAAGGTCAATAATCCAGTCAAGGATTACAGAGTTCCCCATAAATTGTTTCAGTTTTTTGGGGCGTTCGGCAGACAGGTGGCTCTGTGGCGTTATTGACTTTTTGCGGAGTGATTTTTATCGAGGTGATTGATGAGGCGGACGAAGTGTGAAAAGTTTAGCTGGTTGCGCTCGAGCGAGGAGGCCTTTGTAAATCTCGGTGTGGTTTATTTACCGCCACTGCAGCCGGAGCCGTGTGTATAAGACTCCGGCTGAAGGAGATAATTCTGCTTATGCCTCTTGTGAGTCGGCCCCACATGGATCTGCCAACATAACAATGCACAACTGAAGGAGGCAAATGATTGAATTTCCAATTTTTTCTTTTTCTTTTTTTTAAATTCTAAATCCCTTTTTGTATGTTTGTGCGCCTGCCAGAATAAAAAAATAAATAAAAAATCTCTGCGCCTCACTACACAGGGGATCGGAGCGTTTAATGATTGCTCGATGCTTTCCTCTGCGCTACGACGATGGATGATGCACGCTGCTTGGACAAGTCTCAAAGAGATAACTGCTCGGAGAGATAAAGCTTCCAACTTCTCCCGCCACATTTTATTTGGACTCATATCAAAACTCTTCTAAGAGAAATAGGCTGTGAAATCATCTTTTTTTTCCTGTTTGAGTGCATCGTTTAAGCATACAAGAGTGCTGCTTTAAGTTTCAGCTTGTACATCGATAGTTGGGGCGCACCACCAGCCATGAGTTTGATTTTAAACTGGTCAGTTTTGCTAAATGTTGTGTTTCAGCTCGTCTGGAGGGTATCAAGGCCGAGGCTGTTTAGATGGAAACCTAATGGGTATTGGCTTAGTTGCTAAAACAAATCTTTGGCTCCACTCTAACATATTCTTGACAGATTTAGTTTGTCCATAGCAGAGTTTGGTGACTAAAGCCCAAGAAGACTTGCAGGAGGCAGAGTTGCAAGAAAAGGCGAGTGTTTTCTTTACAATTTATACATAAAACAACGTCCTGCTGGGAAGAGGAGAGATTTCCGTGGGGGAAATACAAAATACGGAGATTCCATCCAGGTTCCAGTTAAGAAGTTCCTTAGATGAGACTAGAGATGAGTTGCTTACTGCATGTTTGTCGTCTCCAGGTACAGAGGGGAGAGTAGGGACTCCAGTTTTTGCAGGAAAAGATCAGGTGAGTGTTTCTGAGTGAAGGGAGGAAGTTGGAGAGTGGCAGGTCGGATCAGAACAATGAGAGAGGATGGTGTTTCTTAATTACCAGGTGAAGACTCCAGGAGAAGGTTGGCACAGGGAAAGAAGACTGAGGAGTGGTAACACAGTTCAACGCTGCGAGGATCACAAGATAAATCAGGTTAGAAAATAATTTTCACCAAAAGATTGAAGACTGTAAGTAGTCAGTGTTCCAGCATCGTAGTCTGGCAGCTTTATAAACTATGAGATGCTCACTGGGGGAATAATGAGCTGAGAGCGGTAGACTCCTCCCTGCCACTCAGGAGCTGCAGATTAAATATGAAATATGTCAAATTATTCATACAGAAATACTTTTCCCAGTGAGTTTAGAACAGATTTATTGTAATAAACACACAGATCAAACTTAGTTTATTTCTTAATTTCTACATCATCAGCTTTTAAATTGTTTATTTCTTAATTTAATCTATTAAAACAGCTAAAAAAACCCAGATATACAGCAACTAACATTTAACTTTGAAATAAGAGGAAAATACAGAAAAGGATAATAGAGATAAAAGCAGTCAAAGCGAGTCAAACATCTAACATCACGTTTTTATTAACAAGCGTTTATTTTAGTCCTATTTGATGTTTTACTGAGAAATAAAAACTTAATTTTCTCAGCTTTAAAGTAACTCTCACGAGAAGAGTTCACTAGATTAGATCAGGTTTTTAAAGCAAAATGAGAATTGATAAAGACTTGTCACAAACAAGAGAGACAGTTTTAAAAACCTGTTCTCTTGGTGGCCAGATAAAATGATAAAAGGGGCCAGATCTGGCCCACAGGCCTTGAATTTGACACGTGCTCTAAAACAGTGGTTTTAAAACCTTTTAGCTTCCAGCCCATAAAATAACAGCTGTGAAAACTTGTGACCCCAGCTTAGATATTGCTGGTTTGATTATGCAAACTTTACTAAAAACTATGTCAAAGAAGTGGATAATACCAATATAAGGAAACCTATTATTCAAGATACTACCGTAGCATGAATGCCTGTGACGGTATGTGTGTGACCACAACACCACTCTGTCCAGTCAGCATAATATTCTCCCCAAAAGAAAGGGTATGTTTTTTTCTGACAGGAGACCTGCTTATAAGTAAGTAGCAGTAAGTAAAATGGTATAAAGTGGCTTTCATAGAAACAAATTCACAAGGCGCTTTACAATAATCAACCTAACAGCATAAAACAATATCAATAATATCACAATAAAACATTAGTAAAACAAGACTGAAATATCCATCCCAAAAACGGTCAGTAACAGCGCTAAAACACACAAGCAAACAAAATAGCAAAAAGCTAAATAAAATACTGAGGTAACAGGCTGGCACTAGGCTCACTCTAAATCTAACAAGGCCTAATTTAGTTGAATGCTTGTTTAAAGAAGAGGGTTTTCAGACCCTTCTTAAAAGACTCAATATCACTGAGAGAACGCAGAGAGGGGAGGGCATTCCAAAGGCTCAGAGACATAAAAGAAAAAGCCTGATCACCTTTTGTTATGTCAAGTACACACACAGCTGAACGCTGAGTGCAAACTGGAAGCACAGTTTGACTTGGATTTCTGAGGAGGCTTGGACGAGCCAATCATCTGAGGGAAAATGTAATTGTTTTACTGCAAAAGAGAAGTTTTGCTGACTCCCCGGCTGGGGTGTCTTGTAAAGGGCTGTTTTGTGATGGGAAGCCAAGCCGTACCTTGACAGAGCTGCTAAGTAAGGACCTATGGACAGTTCCTGAATTTGTATGGACCCTAAGCCGAAGGGTCTCCAGCCAAGCTGCCCACCTGTCCACACCTGGGTGAGATTTAACTGTACCTTTAAAGGCCTTACACAGTGGTTCGCAGATCAGTCCTGGGTAACTGCCGAGGCAAACTTGATAAATCTTCCTTCTGCAGTAATGAAATTACTAATAAAAGAAAAACATTTCATTTGAGAAAAATATATTTTCATTCCATAAAGGTTCAAACTTCCAAACCTTATCATAACATAGACGTATAACATGAAGTCTATAATCAACTATTTGTAGCTCAAACCTGACAGCTTGTGACTTTTTACTATTTTTCAGTGACAGGGCTGAAATATTAAGAAGCAGGATCAATCGATCCTCTGATTGTTCACTTGACTTCTCTGCATTATTTCCAACTACGACTGTACAAAGATTCTCTCAGTTTGAGATAGTCTCCCTGTCTGGACTAACCAAGGCTGTTTATGCTGCTCGAAGGACAAATTGTGCTGCATTTGACACAATAGATCATAGCATTTTGTTGGACAGACTTGAACATTCTGTTGGTTTAAAAGGAATTGTACTCTCCTGGTTGAAATCATATCTGTCTGGAAGATCACAGAGGGTTAGTTTTAAAAATGAACTCTGAGATAAATACTGTGGGCTATGAGGTCCCACAAGGGTCAGTGCTTGAACCCCTGCTATTTTCTCTTTACCTTTTGCCTCTTGGTCTTCTCCTGCATCAATTTAATGTTGCCTTTCATTGTAATGCAGATGATTTGCAGCTGTATATGCCTTTTGCATTTTGAACCTGTGCTTACCTATCCAACCTCAAGACCTGTTTAACTATTGTTAGGGGTTGGCTATTAACTAATTTTTTACTTCTTAATGCTGATAAGACTGATTTTATAGTTAATGGACCCTCAAAATTTTTTCACCTGTTCCAAAAGCTTAAATATTGACGGTCATAAAATTATGTGTAGGGAAAAAGTCAAGAACTTGGGTGTGCTGTTTGACCCTACGCTCTCCTTTGAGTCTCATCTAAAGGAAGTAATAAAAATAGCTTTTTACCACCTCAGGAATATTGCAAAAATTAGACACTTACTCTCGTTCAAAGATGCCGAGGTTCTCATCCATGCTTTTGTGTCATCACGTATTGACTATTGTAATGCTCTTCTTTCTGGGCTTCCAAAGAGAAGTTTCAAAGGCCTGCAGATGGTTCAGAATGCGGCTGCTAACTAAGACAAGGAAATACGACCACATCACTCCGGTGCTGTCTTCCCTCCACTGGCTGCCCTGTCATGTTCGTGCTGATTTCAAGGTGTTGCTTCTCACTTATAAGGCCTTACATGGCCTAGCGCCTCCCTATCTCTCAGACCTTCTCCATCCATATACTCCATCTCGTGCTCTCCAATCTCAGGGACTGGTCTGTTGGTAGTCCCTAAGGTCAGACGCAAAACTATTGGAGGTTGTGCTTTTTTCTTTCGTGCCCCCTTATTGTGGAATGATCTCCCTCAGGACATTAGACTGGCCTGCTCTGTGGAGGTTTTTAAAGCGAAGTTAAAGACCCACCTCTACACCTTGTCTTATATGTCTTAAATTTTACATTTGTACTTCTATCTTATTTTATTTTTTCTCTCTAATGTTTTAACTGTTTTACAACTTTTTATATTGATTTCATCCTTTTTCAATTGGTTAGCACTTTGTTTGAAAGCACTTTATAAATAAAGTTATTATTCTTACTAACTCTCACCTTAGAATCCTTATTGTTTGTCTTTCATGTTGTTATTTTTACTGTTTTATTGATGATTCAATGAAATTGATACTTGCTATATTTTTGTAATAAATTACCATAAAATATAAAGCTGGTTCCTAATTTTAAGTAATTTTGGCATGAGATAAGAATTCCCTGCATATCATATAATCACTCACACTTCCGTAAAAATGAGTCTGATTAAAAAGGGTGAATAAATATTGGTCAATAACGGACCTGGTGCTCCTACAGGTTATAAATTGTAGTGCAGGTCAGAAACTCTTTATCACCCTTTCTGCTTCTCTCCTACCAACTTGCTATACTACTTTTATTCATTTGCTATATTGTTTTTTTTTTCAATAATTATGGTACAAAATATTACATTAGCAATATATTTGCATTTAAAGGGGCTATACCATGTAAAATCAACTTTTTTGAGTTTTTTATCATGTTATAATGTTATCCTCTCATCAAAAACGTGCCCAAAGTCTTG
>JAUBOC010000097.1:822600-835267 GCA_032275365.1 Anablepsoides cearensis | reverse complement strand
ATATATAGATATATATATATATAGATAGATAGATATATAGATATATATATAGATATATATATAGATAGATAGAGAGAGAGAGAGAGAGAGAGAGAGAGAGAGAGAGAGAGAGAGAGAGAGAGAGAGAGAGAGAGAAACTTGGTCAAATAATTAGTTTTGGTTTTAAATGGAGACCAGTATTGGTGTTTCGTTCTAAAGCACTGAGCTGATTTCATGCTGGGAGCACAGTGTTCTAGTTAGGTCAGAAAAGGTCAATTTGTTGCTTTCAATATGTTGGAGCTAAAGTATTCAGTGCTGAATATGAAACGAGAACTTTTGTGAAGAACTCTGGTAGTCATGGGAATCCAGTGCATTATGGTCTCTTTTAGCCGTACCTGTCAGTACTGCAGTGTTCTGAATAAAAATATTAGGGAGTATTTTGGACACCTGGGTTGAAAAGCTTCACAGTAAAGTCTGCAGATGATAATGGCATAGGATCAATTCTTCAGCATCATCTTGAGTCATTATGCTTCTAGCTTTATAGATGCTCTGAACTTGTTTAATATGTGGATTCTATCTTGGTTAGAGATTAAGTCATGTTTGGTTGACAGAGGTGCTATGATTTTGGACAAAAACAGCACGTTAACAATTGGTCAGTAGTTGGTTAAAATATTGAGACTGGGTTCTTTACCAGTGGTTTGATTACGGAAACCTGATGTTAAAAAATGACTGAAGCACTGAAGTGTTGCTAGGAGGGAAATTATCTTTGCAAAGCTGAATTGATTTCAAATTGAAAACTCAACTCAACAAGTTGTCATCTTTTTTGACTGTTTCCTCCTGAATTTCACTCTGTCCTCCCTAACTGCATCCATAGACTGTACCTCATCTTTCGTTTGTCTCTAAGAACCTTCTATCATTATACCCACTGTCCCTTCTCTGGACATGTTCAGACAATCTCAGTCTGGCCTCTTGAAGTTTATCTCCCTGTCCTTCAACCTGTCCTGTACCTCTTATGATCTCATTTCTAACCCATTCCTTATCCATCTTCCCAAGGAGAACCTCAAAATGTTCAGTTCTGACACTTCCAGTCAGGCTTTTAGCCAGGATAATTGAAAAGGTCATCACCCCACTCCCTTAATGAGCATAATCATCTCTACCAGTTGATGAAATTTCCATATCTTATGGACGATGCCCTTTTAGATAAAAGCCTGCCTCCTGTCTTTTTGTCAATGTCTGTCTCTAAACCATACAACACTGCTCTCTTGTAAACTTTTGCCTATATCCTTTTGTAACAATTCACTCCCAAACTTTAGTCTGTTTCCTACCCACACCAGGGTAAATCATCTTTTTTTTTTTTTAATATCCTCCTGACTACCAAAAGGAGTTAATTCAGTAGTATGAAGTGGGTAAGAAATATTCAGGTTTACAAATGTCCTCTACAGAGGACAAATTTGAACTACTGGTAGTCAGGAGAATATTAACCTTTACTTACCCAGGAAGGTCCCATTGAGATTAAAAACCAGCATGAGCATGGACCAACATGAGCGATATGTTGATTTGTCCTGCCCAGTGGCTGGTTTAATGACAAGTCAATATGATCAAAACAAAGCATACATGTCAAGTTGTAAGGATTGTCCTTGAATTACAAGGATTTTGCATCATTTTGCATATATACAATCATATAGAGAAAATCTCACAGCCTGTAAGGCAATGGGTTGACATGTATGACAATGAAAAATGAGGAAATAGGTCGGACCTTTCACCGAGTTCAGAGATCATCATGAGATTTTTGGTTGATTAGACATTTTTTCATTGTTTCATTATCAAATGCACAGTAATAAAGCATGTTTTATAAACTAAACTTAGTTTATTATAGAACACAACATAAAGGGGTTCTTGCTCTGTCTATCAGTACGGCGGTCCTAGCCTGAAAAATGTATGTATAATTTTGATTGTATGGATGAGAGAAAATCCACAGAAAATTCAGTTGGTCTTGATTGTTTCCTATTAAACTCATTTAACTTGTAAAATTGGTATATAAAAAATTTGTGCCAATGAGGAGATTCAAACTTCTGACCTTTCTGTTTCAAGTGAATTTGCAAGTTAAAAGTTATTCTTGTTGGCACAAAAGCTGATTTTATTAAAATAATGACTATTTGAACTATAGTTTGAAAGGTCTTTTATTATAGAAATAAAACAGTTTCTTCATAGAGAGAGGGAGATAACTTTAGTCACAAACACTTCAGACGATAAGACTGTTAAAACATGTAACAGCAAAAAAATCTACCTCAGGTTTTAATTTTTATCTGGCTCACAGTTTTGTCATGAAACAGGACACCAAAACCAAAGCGACCAGGTTTATGTCGGTGCATTCAAGCTTTAGTCATGGACTTTTAGAGTCCTGGCCCTAAACAAAAACCAGGGCTATGGATTCTCTGCAGGGTAATCTCTCTTCTTGTCAGACTCCACACTGTTTGTCTCCTCCGACTAATGGCAAAACCTTGTGCCGTCACTCTAGGCATAAAAATTTGTAGTTTACAAAGCGACTCCATGAGTTCAAGACAATGAGATGGCAGCGCACTTTTCCCGTGTCTGAACAGCACATTTTCAAACTGAATTTCAAAAGCATCTTTTGCGTAGGCGGGAAAAAAAATTGATCAAAGGCTGCAGGGCCAGGGTGCAATTTCAGATTTATCCAGCTCAGCTTTGCTGCTGCTCTGCGGCTGATTGATGTGATCCCTCCACACGGTTGCTCTGTTGACCAAAAACCTCTGATCAGCCTTACTCTACACCTTTTTTTTATTCAACTTCCACAACCTGCCATGCTGCGCTGCACTGCACCGAGTGAACTCTTTCAAAGCCTCTGAAAGTCTAAAAGAGAAATGCAAGTTGGTATTGTTGGATAGACTAAAGGTGGAGGATGTAGTGCAGCTTTGACTCTGTGTTTGGTTTCTGCTGTTTAGAAACTTTACTGCAACAGAGGCAGCTCTGGTGCTCAGTGTTTGTCTCTTTATCTTACTGGTAATAAAATATACTAAAACACGTGTCAAACTCAAGGCAGATAGCCAGCAACATCAGCCTTTTAAAATCTCCATTTTGCTGCATTTTCCCCAGCTACTTTTGCTAGAATTGTACTGGAAGGTGGAAATTTACTACTTACAAGTTGTACATTTTAACTGGAATGCCTCTCCAGTGGGAATTCACCAGAGAGAGTTCAAAATTCAAAATGGCAGCTACTCACCACAACTCAGCAATGAGTAAAACTCTTACTTTTAATAGTATTTCTGTAATATTTATTTTACATTTGGTCAGTCGTACACGTAGAACTTTTTTAGCGTTTATGGGACCATGTGTTAAAACATTGTTTATATGCAGGAAATTCCACGTAGAGCTCAATTATTGTTTGTTATCTTTGCTCAACCATAGCAGTGAGACATGGAACTTTTCATGTTTTTAGTCGCAGTTAACTACAACTGGCCCTTTGAGGGCCAATATAATACTCATGTGACCCCATAACTACTAAACCACAGAAATACTGCACATCTGATTGCTGCAATCCATTTCTGAGACAATTCTAGCCTTCTATAATATGTTACTTGCTTCCCATTGAAAATATATTTTTGATCCAATATGGTGACTTTCCAGATGTTCTGGACATAATCTTCCCACATCCATTATTTGCGGGGGTATTCAAATTTTTATTTATCTTTTTAATTTCCCTTCCGTTTCTGAAATAAACGGGTGTCCTGAGACTTTTGACTCACCATGTATCATGTTTGGGCCTGTATCTCACCTTAGGCGCCGGTTGATAAATAGTCTATATTCCAGCTCCTACTCCTGCTTGAATATATTTGCTACACAAAAGGATCTAAAGCAGCCAAAGCTCTTCTTTTTTAAAAAATCTTTCTCAAAGTTGTCCCACATATCCTGTCAGAGAGTCACATACTGGTTTTTAACCACATGACCCGCTCCGCCACTGCTGCATAATACATCACCTCCTTGACACCAAATGGGGGGGAAGAGGCACCACCGAGGCTTACATTCTCCGTCTCATGAAAGACACGTCTTTGAAGCTCCAGTGAGCGTTAACTCCGCTGAGTGTCAGGGAGCATCGTGACCTGACATTGCCTCTGAAACAGATTTTTGGAAAATATATCTTGAACTTTGAATGCACAGCAGCGTGTGAGGAGGGAGTCTGGCAGCAGACGAGTTTTGCTGCTGGGATGTAGGTCGAGTGAGAGGAAGAAAAAAAACTGTTATCACACTGTTGTAGGCTACAGAGAGTAAATAATGATGCTTTTTTGTTATCAGAACCACAATAGGTTCTTGTTTTCTTGTAACCTGACAATTTAGTGCTCCTGTCATGTGCTGCAGAGATCTGAGTTACAAAGTATCCTTTTCCCAGACGCTGTGAAACAGGATTACAGCCCTGATTTAAAGAAATCTCCCACTACTGTCACATGTTGGTACTAATATATTTCTCTTTCCACTAAAAGTTGCTGTTGATGACACCTGAAACCTTCCAATTACTTAGAAATAAAGGAAATATGTGTATTACATTTTTCATTTAGGCTGGTCGCCATTTTGTTTTTAATGCAACACATTTTGGGGATGATAATGATTATCATGATGATGTTGCAAGTTGAGACAAAAATAAAGTCAAGGTAAAAAAGCTGTAATTTGTGACAATAAAGTTATATTTTGTGTAAGTGTTTAGTACCTGCTAATGTCATGTGTTATTACTAATACTGTAAAAAGAAAGCATTAGTTCCCAAGCTATTACTGTTAGCAGGTCTTGACCTGATGCTAACTCAGGAGCAAATGTCATATATATTACTACCAATAACATGTATGAGGCATTAGGTCCCAATATTGTTAGAATTATTTCAATTCAATTCAAAAGTTATTCATTTTATTAAAATAAACTATATACAACAGAAAACAAAGAAAATACATTACCTCCCGAGCAGACATTTTTAGCTATAATGCATATGCGATGTTGGCTCCCTATATATATATATTTTTTTTTTATTTTTACAGTCTAATTTTTATAGTTGAAGAAAATTTTTATCAAATTATGTTTATCAAATTATTACAACTACTACACCCTTTAAAGATGCACAAGGGGAGAAGGTATGATGGTGTTCAAAAATCACTGTCAGGCATCAGTGAAATAATTTAAACGCCAAAAAAAGGTGTTAAAAGAAAACATTTCTTCTGTCTGCCAAGCAAACTGTTATCTGTCATCTTCATCTGGTTGGCCTGATTACAGCAAGCAGCTACAAAGTTAAACCTGATATTAATTTGAGGTCACAATTAAAAAAGTTTTACACTTTACGTTGCATCCTTTGGAGAACAGCTGTATCATATCCAGCAATATAATCACCAAAACAATAAAAAAAACTTTGAATAACTTTGCTGCAGTGAGTTTTGTTCAATGATTATCAAAAGCTCTCGTAAAAAATGAACAATACCTTGACTAAATCCGATACTACCCGATTTTCAAAAAATGGCCGTATCAGCTACCGATACTGAGTATCTGATCGGGACATAACTAGTTTCTTTGAGTCAATGAGTGATTAACAGACATCTCCAGAACTTGAAGAGGTTATTTAATCACTGAACTTTGTGGGAAGTGTGTGTTGGAGCAGAGTGATAAGTAAAACATGCAGGGTAGTGGCCCTCTACAACCAGCATTGGACACCCCAGCTACTTACAGTCAAACTAACAACTATCAGGTTCAAGCTAAAAGCTATCAGGTTCAAGCTAACAGTTACTGTCAGTCAGCTATCAGGATCATTATTGTTCCCCGTATTTAACAACTGGTAAAAAAGTTGAAGATTGTTTTTATTTTAGGATTAGATCTTGCCTATCTTTTGAGGCTAGAAAACATCTTGTTGCTGCCACTATTTTGCCCATCTTAAACTATGGAGATACGTATATGCATGCATCTTCTCCCTGGTTGCCTTGTGTTTTATCGCTGGTCTTACAGCCTTTACCCACCAATGTCATCTGTATACCAGCTTTGGATGGACTGCTTTATCCACCCACAGAATTGTTCATTGGCATAATCTAATTTACAAAGCAATCTTGGGGTTCACTTCCCCCTTCCCTCCTGTTTTATATTGTTAAAAAAAACTCAGGAGGTAATTCTCTGCGCTTGGATGAGTTCATTTTATTAACTGTACCTAAGGCTTGCACTGACAGCAAAAGTTCCTTCCACTTTTCTGCTCCCTCAGACTGGAATCTGCAAAAAGAGTTGGTCTCTTTTAATGTTTTAAGGGCCATTTTTAGACTGTACATGAGACATTTGTTTGTAAAAGGTTTTAACTGATTTTTGTACTCTGTGTTAGTGCTTTCTCACCTTTTTGTTAGGGTGTGGTGAGGAATGAACCCAGATGCAGACAGAGGAGTCTGCATCTGAGTTATAATAAAAATGATTTATTAAACAAAATGCTGACGTGGCAGCAAAACTACAAAAGAAAAACATGAAGACCAGGAAGAACGAGGAGACCATAACAGTAGGAGTAAAACCAAACAATGAACCAGCGAGGGTGTGTAGGACTGAACCAGAATAAATACAAACAGAGGGAATGAGGAGATGAACAACAGCTGAGAAGATATGAATGAGAAACTACTGACAGGTGTGTGTGACAGAGGAGGAAACGACAGGTAACAAACTGAGGGAAGATGAGTGGTAATGCACAGAGAGAACACACGAGGGAGACAATACAAGACAACAGAACACACATCTTCACACTTTTAAGCGTGCTTCTTATTTTCTTTTTATTTATCATGATGTATTTGATTGTACTTTATTAACTGTGGTTTTGGATTTGGTAATGTTTGTGTGCTGACATCATTCTTGATCAGCTCTCTCTTGAAAGAGGGATTTTTAATCTCAATGAAATCTACCTGGTTAACTTATTTACTCATTTAACCATACAAAACTAGAAAAATAACAGAACAAAATTAGGATAATTCATTTATTAAGAGCCACTACTTTCTAACGTGCTAATGTCAGAGACAATAGCTTACAGTCTAGTTAGTTCTTTAGTATTAGCAAAAAGCACATGGATAAGTTATTTTTTTTGTTTGGTTTTGTTTTTTTTGAAAATATTAAAAGAAGTGAAAAAGGATTTAGACAATGATATTTTAATTGTGTTTATATTCCTCACCAAAAGGACAAATTAGTTTTAAAAATAATGTTTCTTTATGTACTTGAAGGTTGACATGCTTTAATTTTTTTTTATCTTTTTTTTGTATTTTTCTTTAAATTTAAACACTGCATTGGTTTAAATTTTGACAAAACTGTAACTGCAGCTTCCTTTTAGTTGAGAAGCAACGTGTGTCAAACTTAAATGGATCTAAAATATAAAGTTTAATGAAACAGCTAACAAGCTTGAAACATGGACTTGTTGATTTGTGTGGGCCTTCACAGATTTCATAAAGAGAGGTGTCATAACCCCCACTGCTCTCACAATAGCTTTTATAGTTCTGCTTTGTGTGTTCAGGTCAGGAAATTTTGAATTTCAAGGTGCCGAGTAGCTTTAAAGGTTGACCATGCAGCTCATAAATAAACATTTAAGTCTATTTTTCTTCTTCCTGCTTCCCTGTCTGTCTAAAACTGTTACATAAAGACCACTGTGTCCCTGTCAAGTTGTATGCTGTCCTTGAACTTGCTTCTTTTGAGCTTTACTTGTTTTGGGTTTTATTTTATTTTTTTGTTCAGTCCTGACTAAAACATTAGTATAATACTTTGGAGTATTTCTCATACTGAAGCAACATGTCCTGTTCCTTCTTTAATAGAGATATTTCAGGACAGACTGCGGATTGTGCCCCATTTGAATGCGACTCGAAGTGACGTTTCATAAAAAACCTGACCTCCGTCTCGCGCACTAGCAGATGACTCCGCTCGGCGACTCTCTCTGCCCGGCCTTTTCCCTGGTGTCAAAACAGCCCAGGCTCGCTACGGCTTTGAATTCAACAAGGTAGGACAAGAGCGTTAATCTGAACAGATTTCCTGTCTGTTGTCCCAGAGGAGTGCTGCTTGGCCGTTGGGTTTTTCGAACAAAATGGATTCAGTTTGAACCAGTCAACAAAGTGAGTAGCGGACACATCGACGATAAGCACACAAACACACACATGCCCCTGAGAAATCAATAGCCTGCTGTTGCCTAAAATAGAGCTTGCGTAAGCAAAAGTATAAAAATGTAAAGGTAATTAGCTGAAGGCATTAAGTCGATTTAAAGCCTGGTGAGAGAGGCTTTGTGTGCACCGGTGCATATTTTTATGTAAGTATGTGTGCATTAGCTCAAGCAAACCACAGCCAAGGGTACTATTGTCTCTCACAATCTCTGCTCCTAGCAAACGATATTGCTTACCCTCCAAGCTTCTATACAACAGGGAAGAGATCCAGAACAGGCAATAAGGGAGCAGGAATGCTTTAGTGTTACTGCCGGACCGCAAAAAATGTGACATAAGCTCGAAATGCAAAACACAAACAAAAAGCAATATTCTCAATTTTTTTTAACATAGCCATGAGGCAACAACAAAAGAATGTTATCCTCTTTGAATGTGATCATTATTAGTGATAAAGCAAGGGGCCAACTCAGCCTGTTAAAAATAAATCTGCTTTAACGCGTGTTAGTGGACCCCAATTGAACAACCGAAATTAGAAAGATAGTACACATCTCTGACCGTGGAATAAATCAGCAGTAGTGGGCATGGTTCCACTAATCACCTGAGAGCTAACAGCGGAACAGATTTTTCGTTCAGCAGATTTGCTTTTTTACTAATTTACTAACTGTTAGCGGACCAATTAGTCGCTGCTAAAATAGGTTTTGCCCACTTTAAATCTGCTAACAGCTAAATAACAAGCTAACATTGATGGGTTTTTGTCAGTCCTAATAATCAATTTCCTGTTCCATCTGTCTCAGTCGTTGTGTCCTTGGGCAAGGCACTTCACCGGCGTTGTCTGCTGCTGGTGGTCAGAGGGCCCGGTGGCACCGGTGCACGGCAGCCTCGACTCTGTAAGTCTGCCCCAGGGCATTCTACGATTAACAAGATAAACTGTATATTTGGAGATAGCTTCAGGGCTCATGTTTAATTGGTTCAACCTATTTTGCAGAACATATAAAATATTTAAAAAATAATAAATTTAGCTTTTTAGCCTTTGTTTTTTTTGTGTGTGTTTTACTCTCAACTGTAACCATTATCATTCCCAGAATGTGTTGTGTAAAAATTTAATTAACATAAACAATTTTAAAAGTAATTAAATATTTTCACATAACAAACAACAAGTTTTTGTAGAGTAGAGAAGTAACATATTAAGGCCAACATGTGACAGTAGGTGGAGAGTCCTTTAAGTCTCAAATAACTTGCATAACAAAGCAAAATGAGGCTACGTCAGTATAAAACTTGGTGACTGTTTGATTAAATCTGTACTACTTTACAATAAGGCTTCCCTTATAAATGGCTAACACTGAAAAAATGTCTTAAGGGAGCTTTATTGTAAAGTGTAAAACAGTACACTACTTATGAGGCTCACTTATGACATTTATATATTTATTAATCATTGATAAATAGTGTACCTACTGTCTTATACTTTACATTAAGACTCCCTTTGATAATTGTGGATTTGTATAATGCAGTAGTACAGTAAAATATTATATGTGAAATATGTGTTTCCAAATCATTATTGTGCTTACAAGGTAGAAACCTAATCTTAAATGTTTAAAATAGCACTTTTAGATGTAATATGTACATAGACAGATTTGGCTCACTATTTGGCAAGAAACTGGACAGTTTTGTCATTAATTAAAGCATAAAAAACACTTACTAATGATTTATAAAGTGTTCAAAGATAATTAATAACCAATCTATAAACTATTTATAAGCCATCTATATGGGGAGCCTTATTGTTCAGTGGTACCACTAAATCAACTAAGACATGAACAGAGTTTAAACTGTAAAAGATTAGAGATCAAAAACTATAATTTTAACCACTGTATTTTAAACCATAGTTGTTTTTTAAAGCAAAGTTTTAGGTACTATCCATCTATTGAAACATCTATTTTGTAACAGGTTTCTTTCAGTCTTATCCTCACTCTGAGCGCTTAAGGTAAGTTCAGCCCTTCACACCCCAGTGGGTTCAGAACATTTCCTACACATTAAAGTGTGCGCACACACACACACACACACACACACACACACACACACACAAAACAAAGGCCGAGAAGAAAAGAGAGAAGAGGAGAAGCGCTAGCCAGCTCGAATTCAGGCAGGCAGGGCCAGCCAAGCTTTTCCGGTACAAGGGTCTCATCCCGCCACACGTCACCCTCGATTGTGGTTAATGGCGCCGTGATCAGAGGGGCCCTGACACTCTGCTGTTGCTTCGGCACCCAAAGGCAAAGAAGGGAGGAGACAGCGAGACATTGTGAGGGGTTGAAGGTAAAAAAACAAGAAGGGGAATAAAAAGGACACTAACGTTGGAGAGGAGAGTGGGCAGCAGGATGAGGAGAGGAACGAACAGAGCGGCGGAGGAGGAGGAGAGGAGTGACGGAGGTGACGCGAAGGAAAAATAAGGATTGTGTGTGTGGGTTGAGCAGAAAATGAGGAGGAAAAAAAAAGAAGAGGTGAAAAGAGATTGGCAGAGGAACGTGTGCGTCTGGTGAGAGGAGATGCGTTGAAGGGAACATCAGCGTCCCATCCGCTCTTGTTTCTGCTTCGCTCTCCTGTCATTAGCTGGCATCACCGCTGAGGCAATTATCTTCACAACATCATGCGCGTGTGCGTGCGCGGAAATTAATTAGAAACGAGAAAATGAGGGGAAAGGAGGAAAAGGGGTGATAATTCTCCTCATCAAGCACAGACAAAACACATTTGACGCACATGCAAACCACGCCGGTGGAGTGTGTGGTTGTATGTTCAATCAAGTTCGTAATTATTTGATGTGTCCATTTACAGCGCTGTTTTTTTTTTTCGTGTGTGTGTGCTTGATTTGATCACGCAGCCGTGTGTGTGAGTGGGTGCGTTTCTCACTCGGTTTGTGGCTTTTTGTGACTCAGATTAAATGTGTGTCTGTGGGGGTGGTTAGTGCCATACTAGTAGTAGTAGTGGCGTCTTTGGCGTGCGTTGCTGTGGCGCCACGCTAAACCGAGCAGTTTTCATTGCCCCGTTGTGGCTCAGTGATTCACCTTTTCTCCTCCAGGTTTTCACCTGGTCACTGGAGCGATGTGCTGATACAACCCGACACCTGTCTGGTTGGATGCCCAGCAAAAAGGCCTCCCTTGTACGCGCCTCCATTCGAACACCACGCACCCATGCATAAACACACAGTCGCATTAAAGCCATCATTCACCCACATACAGGGGAGAGGGAGAGGTGTACTCCAAGCTTGGAGATAAAGATGAATAAATGCAGCACAAAAGCACAAACACCACACACACGCACGCATCCCTTTGCATGCCATTTCATTTATAGCCTCACAGAATGCATGCGATCTTCGATTTAATGCGCTTGCTGTGCCTCGAAAGCTGACAGAACCCTCCTGTGTTCTGTGAAAGAGTCGCCCCGTGATGTGTGCAAATATGTCACAGTTTATCTTGTGCTGCTTCCGTAAGGCAGGGAGGCACAATGATTCACAGCACCTCGTGCCGAAACAAGCGTTGAAACGGTTTGAATGCAGGTATCCCTGCCAAGAAAGAGCCGTCTTGCTGAACTTTATGGCGTTTCACGGTTTCACGGGTTGTGAAAAGGTGTAAGAAAATGATGCACAGGATTAAATACTTTATTACCGAAGAGGTTTTTTTGCATTTAATATGTTCCTCAGTCAAAATGTACTGTGAAACACATAAATAGCAAAAAAATATATAAAGTGATGTGCATTCTACCCAGCAAATCCAGCAATATTCTGTATCCAGATAACTCATAAAAGGTTCATTTAAATGTGTAGACTTCAGTCAGTGAAGTGATAAATCTGTCACAACTTGTTCATTGTTCTACATCTGATTGGCCACAAGGCCTATGCCAACACAGCCAGCTGCACTAGTCATGGTCCAACAGTGGTCAACCTCTAGACCCTAAGAGTTACTGTATTTGTGTCCCACAGTGGTCAATCACTAGTGCCTAAGTGTCTACTCTGTACTACAGTGGTTGACCACTAGTCCCTTTGAGAAGTCTTACATTCATTCACATTTGTGCCACCATTGCATACAAACTGAAAACAGGAGCTTAGCGGGAAGCTGTGTAATAGATATCATGTCTCTTTACCATAGTGGTCAAAGTTCAGTCACATTGCCAATGCACAGTTTGTCCAGTAGCAAACAGCGAGGACTTTTTCTCCACATGAAGGTGTTTCAAGCAGAAATGTTTACATGTTTTCAATATTTTTTATTGTTTTACCAACAGGTCTGCCATCTCTACTACAGGTGAACAACATCCATTCCACCTGTTCATTTAAACATTATAGCATATCTCGTTCTTTCGGTCACTACCTAAAGCTCGTGACCATAGATGAGGGTAGGAACATAGACTGACTGGTAAATCGAGAGCTTGGCCTTCTGGCTCAGCTCTCGCTTCACAACAACAGGTCGGTACAGCAGACACAACACCAATCTGCCTGTCGATCTCCCGCTCCATTCTTCCCTCATTCGTGAACAAGACCCCGAGATACTTAAACTCCTCC
>JAUBOC010000097.1:803733-819818 GCA_032275365.1 Anablepsoides cearensis | reverse complement strand
TCACGTCTGAGTATTTTCAAGTGGGCCAGTCTGTCGGGAACTCCCGGGCCACTTTTTCTCCCCAGTCCGCCCCTGGAGAGTGTTGTTCACTTGGTTGGCTGTTGTGAAGGTTTCTCTTCACCATGGTGATTATTCTGCATCATCCACCACTGTTGTCTTCTGTGGGCGCCCAGGACTTTTTGCATTGATGAGTTCACCAGTGCTTTCTTTCTTTCTCAGGATGAACCAAACTGTAGATTTTGTCACTCCTAATAATGTAGCAATTTCTTTGATGTTTTTTTTCCCTGTTTTCACAGCTTAAGGATGGTTTGTTTCACCTGCATGGAGAGCTCCTTTGACCGCATGTTTACTTCACAGCAAAATCTTCCAAATGCAAGAAAAACCACACCTCAAATCAACTCCAGACCTTTTATCTGATTAATTGAGAATGACATAATGAAGGGATTGCACACACCTGTCCATGAAAGCCTGTGAGTCAATTGTCCAATTACTTTTGGTCCCTTTAAAAACAGAGTGGCTCATATGGACCTAACTGTTGATAGTTAGTATTTTATTTATTAAAATTATACTAGCCTACAGTATTTTTAGTCTCATTTTTATTGTTGAAGTAAAAGTTTATCAAATAATGTCTAATGTTACTACTAGTCTGAGTTCTCTTTAAGGCTGGATACAAACTATTCCAATGGCAGAACAAGAAATATAACAAGCTGTGGCTCCTAGAAATGAACAGTCTGTGCGTTTTCCATCCAGAACTAAGTCTCACTTTCCATTCCTAGTGTTTACATGATCATGCCCGGATGGCCACATTGGGTCTCGGAGAAAAAGAGTAATACTTCATTATTTCTGTAGCTCCAGTGGATGCAGCAGCTGCAGATGTGCTAGTTTTAACAACACAGGTTCCATGGCAACAGTGTACTAATGATGCCCTGTTGCTCCATCGCCTGATGCACGTTGTTTGGGTTGTCATGGAGGGCTCCTTTCAGCCTGGGATAGTGTGAGGAATGATGAGGCACTCATCAATCACTCTGGAAACACCAGCACTGGGTCCTTACCTGGGTATTTTTAAAACATTTGTCAGAAAATAAAAGGTATAGCAGAGCAGCAGGGAGTGCAAATTGGCGATTTTCTCCGGCTTCATTGGACTCTAAAGTATTGTGAGTTTTGTGGGTAAAGACAACTTATTGACCCGGACACTTCAGCAGGTTCCTTTCTCGTTATGAAAGGCCCTTGAGCAGCTCTGTGCATTTAGGTGTCAGAGGTGGACCGACCATCTGGAGATGCACTCAGTGTCTCCACTAAAGTTAAATCCAGCAACACCCCTCCATCTCCAGAAATGTCCCATGGTGTTTCGAAGGGCCGATGTTGACTCCAGGCTGTTGTGGTGACCGTGTGGGAGGGTCATGTGCTTTTCACATCCAGTGACTCCATTTTATTTCTATGCGCACCTGCCATGTTCGATTTGAGTCACTCCTACTTCCACCATGGGCCGACGTGACCCGAACAAATGAAAAAGAGCATCAACGAAACACAAATGGAAACCTGAAGTTGGAAAATGAAGAAAATTTGCACCTTTAAGGTGAGTGTGACCTAATGTTTCAAATAAGACACTAATGACTAAAGTGGAAGTTTTAAACATTTAAACCAAGTTGGTCTGTTTGGTAGCAAGACAAATTCACATGCAAATCCCTCTCCCTCCTGAGGGTTCAGTTCAGTCTCTGGACCACAAAGGGTCCAAGCTGGCATAAAATGTGACAAGGCTATATTTGAAAAAATGTGTTTTTGGTTCTGGGAAGATGAAATTGTAGAGCTCGGCCTCTTTTTTTTTTTTTTTTTTTTTTTTTTTTTTAACAAATATGTTTAATAGGGTTATAACTGCAAAAATAATAATATAATCATGGTTATTTGTGGCATTTAGTCAATAATGATGAATATGACAGTTAACCCCACTGGACAAGCCGACACATCCTAGTCTCATGACTGATCTAAACCCCTCTAGCAGAAAGAATATGCCCTCTCTAAGAATTTTTGATTGTTGTCAAAAGTACAGACTTCCAATTGTACACTTGTTTTTAAATGGTGTTGATAGACCAAGTTAAACCAGAGTTATGATAATTAAATTACACTTTTTTAAATGATCATATTTGGAGCTGAAGATACCTGGAAAGACAGACAGATTCATGGAAAAAAACATCTAAATCCACTTTCTGCTTTCCCTCTATCAAACACATAGATAACCTCCCTTCTGACTGAGGACTAAAATTATTTGACAAGTGCCAAAAAAACAAAAAGAAAAACTTGAAAATTAAATTAAGTTTGGCTGGGGATGGAGATGAGGTGTAAGCAATGAGATTTTAGAGATTTATAATATTTAGTGTGTTTTAATTTTATAGTTAGGGTGTAGTTTAGTGTTTAGTTTAATTTTAGAACATGGAGCTGCAGCTGATGGAGATGGAGGATGGAGCTGCTGACACAAAGATGGACTGATCAGAACCTTTTCAGACCAAAGGTGGGGAGCTCAAGATCAGCAAAGGCACTAAATGTATTAAACACAAAGTGACACATTTTTTCCCAACCCTGATACAAACATCCTAAATCTAAAAAAGAGACACTCTTGGAGGATAGTACTGTTCTTAGTTTGGACAGAGGTAAATAGAGGTATGAGTACAATGGCGGTGCAGTGGTTAGAGTTGTCATAACTGCAGTCTTGATGTGTGAAGGTTGCATGTTCTCCCCATGTACACCTGGGATTTCTCCAGGTTTCCCAGTTCCCTCCAACAGACCAAAAACATGCATAATAGGTTAAGAGATAACTAGAAATATAGGAAAAATATTTTTATACAAACTTAGAGATGTCAACAACAGAAGACTTGTCCATCCAGCCTTAGATGTTGGAGCCAGAGTCTGACTCAGAGCCAGAAGAGAATGAAGACGACCAAATAGTTGGTAAGTTCAAACCTTATTTAGATGATCTGTTGCAAATAATTTGGCCTAATAGTTTAGAAAGCATCCTGGAAAATAGAGAAAAGTGAATGAGTTGAAAAATATGACCTAAACAAAATAAAAATATCTATAGCACCTGGAAAGACTAAAGTCAGCTTTTCTGCACTCCTAGAGACTCCAGTACACAACAAAATGTATTCACTCACTAAAAAGGTGAATTTTAAATAACCTGCCCCCTTCAAATCTACACTTTTTCTCTGCTAATTTGAATTTGTTTCCTAAACTACTAAAGCTTTGAGTTTGTGCATTTTTTTTTTAAATCTAACTAAAATCTGAATTTCTGTAGATGTGCACAAAATGTCAGGCTATGTTTGCAGCAGCACATTTTTAACTTTGTGCTTGCCTAGCATCAGCCCTCAGGGAGCAATCGGAGGCTCATAATTGTTACATTTCCTCAAATCCAAACCCATCTGTCAATCCATTTGAATCCACTCTTTCAGCATCATGACCCCTCGCCCCCCCCCACCAACCGGTGCCAGATCTGCAAGGGATTGCAAGTTTCCCCCCTTCCTCATTCCGCTGGCCTCCGTGGTGCCAGGACGGATCAATCAAGGCCCCGCTGAGGCAGGTTAGAGGAAGTGAGGTTGTGTTCGACCCCACAGGTCTGCTGCCGGGCCATGACGCTGAGCGGAGACGACAGTTTCGGCCTGCCTCTGCTTTTCCAGGACTAAACCGGACAGGGCGGGTAAAAGAGATGAGCAGCGGAGTGATGACCGTCCGCATGTGCGTGTGCAGGAGCACATATGTGAGTGCCAGCTCCGGGAGTGTGCGCTTGATGTAGCATGTTAGCATGTGTTTTCATGAAGTGGCTGTGGTGTGTGTGAGCAGGGTTATGATGCAGTCAGGGTTGCTGACATGATGTATCCGGTGTTTTTGGTGGCTGAAGAGTTTGTGAATCTGTCTGCAACATTTTTTTTTTTTATTATCAGATCTTGTCGTTGTTAAATAAAAGTCGTAACATGTATAACTTTAATTCAAATCTAAAATAAATGAATCAGAGTAGACCTTTTGCTGTTATTCAAGTTTTAGAACACAGGAGTTTGTGCAGCTTTCATCTAAAGAAAAAAATAAAGATTTGTTTTTGTTTTTTTTTGTTTTTTTTACAGATAATCAATTTAATTTTTCTGTACAACTGAAGTACAAATAACAACACTCCAGTTATCTAATGGGGAAATAAGCGACAGAACATGCAGGTGGAAACTACAGCCCATTGATTTCCAGTCACTGTGCCTGTGCGCTGAGGGGGGAACAGAGTTGAGTGGAAGAGGAGGGTCTCCACGGGATTAAATGGTTGAAAACCGGTAATTGGTTGGGTTTTATAGAATTTGTCCCATTCATCTCCAGCCAACGACACTCAAACAATTCCAAGGGTTGGATCTGATAATAAGAAATCCCAGATGTTGGTGTTATTCAGAAGCTGATTAAATCAAAAACACGGTTTGGTGCTTTTAACTGCCATCTTTAACCAAAGTGGTTCTGAAATAGTTACTAAAGGAACTCCTACTAGTTATAACATAAGACATTGCTTGACTTCAACTACAAAAACCAAACTTAAAAAAAAAACAGTGGAATGTTGAGTTTTCTTAAATAAAAATGTATATTGTCACACTGAAAGTATCAACACCTAAGACCTGTTGAAAATGAACGCTGACATGAAAACCAAGCTCGGGTCAAGAGCTTCGGCTGAGACCCGATATCACAGTGCAAATTAGCATTAATAACACAATTTCTTCTCAAATAAAAGGTGTAAAGAAATGTGTACAATCACACCTGGTTTCACAGATTAATCCAGCAGGTGGGTACACTGCAGGCCTTTCATATTAGGAGGGGGGGGGGGCGCCCAATGAGTGTACGTTGCGAGGCATAATAGTAGAAAACAAAACAAAGTATTGACTCATTTTTAGGGTTGTTTGAAGTGACAGTGATGCCCAGGAATGGAATAAGTCACAGGGCTTTGAGTCTTAGTGTTTCTGCTGCTGGATGGACCTTCTCTTTTCTCTTCCATCCCATTTAATTCCTGGTTTTAATGTCCAAACACAGAACGTCATGGATGATAAATACCACAGCATGTTCGTAGTCCTAAACTAGAGAAAATACAAAGTATGGCCCCTTCATTTTAATAAAATAAACTGCACCGTAACAGGGTTAAAATTAAACATGTTGAGATGTTGAAACTGGAATTAAGGAAACATGTTAGAGTAAGTAAGTTCTGGGTGGACAATGGTGAGGCTGGTGTTATCCGGCACATGTAGAATAGACAAATGAGGTTTTTTTTTTGTCTTTTTTTGTTTAAAGCCAGAAGCACAAGTGTCCCTGAGAGCCAAAAGAAAAATTTCTCTGCATGTTGCCCACAGTTGCTTCAGGAAAAAGCCTGCCAAATGGCATATTTAACAGCTTCCATTGGGCCTGACAATTTTTTCCCCTTTTATATCTCTTTTTTTTTTTTTTTTGGCACCCTCCCTGTGGTCACTTCTGTTTTTAAGTCCTTTTTAGGCAGTATTAATGGAAAGGACCTGACACGCACATATTTTCTCACTCCAAAGTGTTGGGCTTCTTTTTAAGGGTATGTTTGACCTTTTTAAATGACAAAAAATATGTCCAAAATGGAAAATTAAATGTATGCCTGTGTATGTGCATGAACAGTATATATTAAAAACTTACATTGCCAGATGGAATGTTTGGTTTTATTATCATTATAATGTTTTAAATAAGTTCTGAATATTCCTGTAACGATTCTTAAGTTTCAGTTTGAGAAAAAAATGACGTGGTCTTGAATGAAGAACTGTTTCAGCACTGGTAAAACTAACTCTGGACTTAAAGTTAAATTTCAGTGGTGGGCACATATAAGCACTAAGATGACTGTCACCCAGTCTGTGTCACATTGTCTGTGTCTGGAAGACATTCCGCCCTTTTCCGATCGAGAACCATGACCTCAGACTTAGAGGAACTGACTCCCATCCCAGCCACTTCACACTCGACTGCAAACCGCTCCAGTCCACGCTGAAGGTCTAAATGTCCCTTGTCACTTCTGACAAGAAATTCAAATTTTCCTGCTGATAATTCACCAATCTTTGCCCTGATACAACTCAACATTAGCTCTTCAGTCTGATCAGGATTCAACTTTTTTTTTCCTAATGTTGTTTATTGACTTTTGAAGATTCTTTACATAGTAAAAGAAACATCAGGTGTTAAAGTGATGGTAGTGTAGTTGGTGAAGACAGACCACCAACCACTATGAAAGAGTAATTTACCCCAAAATCAACTTTTTTTTGCAGATAAACTCTCTAAATTCTGCTCTAGGGGTAATACAGTACTTCTCTATTAATGACTAAAATTGAACATTTTTGTCTAAAATTGTTTAAATCTACAATATTTGGTCTAAAAACATTTTTGTTCTGCTCTATTAGGGTTTAACTATGGCTACTATATTTGAATTTTGTTATTTGTTCAAAATGTGCTGTGTGACATCACAGCACCCAGTGTTCAAGTATAAAAGCATCTCAGTCAGAACCACCCCCTGCAGAGATTCAGGAGTTGGAATAGAGGAAGCATTGTTGATTTTAGCATTGTTCTGGTTACTTATAACCAATTAAAAAAATAATTAATCAATCAACCAATCAAATAAATAATAATTTCAATCAAACAAAATAGCAGTTAAAAAAAAATTAATAAAAAAGTTTTTTGCAAAACAGAAACTTTTTTATGCATGTCAGTAATCATTGGTTGAATCTCAAAGTTTTGGTTGATGCTCTAAGTTTTTAGTTAAACTCAGAGAACATTAACATCCAGGGCGGAGCCTAAGAAGGAACTATGTAAGATATGTCCCTACTGGTTAATGCAGACTGAAGCAATGTTCCTTACACCGCAGAGAACAGCTGAATAAAGTTTGAAACATTTCAGAGCAGGAGCGGGCTCACAGCTCTGATCTGAGAGTTATGCTGCAGAAGCAGCACTCCATCCAGATGGTGTCTAAAATTGGCTGAAATATAACTAGATTTAGAAATAAACATTAGTCCTTAGCTTAAAATTAAGATTAACTTTCAAAATGTCATGAAGATTTCTCGTGGCTACCACCATATTAGATTTCAGCTCAGTATTTGGACAATTTTAAGAAGGTTGAATCAAAGCTCTTTGTAAATTAGCATTATCAGGTAACCTGAAGTTGTGACTAGCATTCAGCATGTCTTTGGATCATTCTTACTGATGATCCCACAAAATTTCAGCTTCATAGTTGTTAAAACAGCTTAATTAGAGCCATTTGAAATTAGCTTTGGTGGCCATCTTGAATTTGTAGTAACAATTTGAGTAGTTTATTATCATTATATGTGCTGTATGTGCCCCACTTAAAAACTATCCATGCTATAAAGAAGCCTGATAACTGTAGCTTCTACCTCGAGGAACCACGAGTAAACCTAAGCTATGAGGTATTTTGATGGGATATTGGACTTTAAGGACTTTAGAACTAAGCTAAATCATCTAACATCATATTTTGGAATTATTTAATGTCAATTTATTAAAGCACAGACCCATTTAACCATTTCTGCCATCTTTAGATTTACGTTTTAAAGTTTATTCATTTATTTAAAAACAACATAAATTCAACAAAACAAAATTACAAGTAGATGATTTAGCGTTACATCACCTTTCTGTGCAGAAATAGCCATTCTGAAACAGAACACATTTTGACCTTTAGAAAAACAAAAATATCAGGCCTAACTTTGACATTTTTCTTTTCAAAATTAGTAATCAATAATAATTTCTTGTTCTAAATTAAAACAAATTTTGGTACTTATGGTTAAAATAGTGTGCTCGAGATAATTATGAAACACGTGGGAAGTACAACCCCTCCCCCTGTGGCTCTGAACCCGATCTGTGCAGAAAGCAGTGCTCAGTAAGTCAGGACCTCATATGATTCATTGAAAAGGCGCAACAGAGCCGGTTTCAGGAGGGATTGGCAGAGTTCTGGCAGGCAATGATGATGATGCTGCTGGTTCTGAATCCTTCACTCTGTTTCAGGGAGCTGCTGCTGCTCTCTATGTTAATTAGGCCTCGCTCTGCTTCTCTGCCTCTAAGAGTATGTAAATCTGAATATAACTCTGTCTCCTCCTGTCATCTGCGCTTATCGCCCTTCCCTTTTTTTCCCCCTGCTCTGTTTTATTACATGGCTTCCCAACCAGAGATATCTAAGTTTCTTTTACAATCGTCAGGGACAAAACAAGTGAAATAAATGGATAACTTAATCACCTAAAGATGCCATGGAGAGGTTCTCATTTGGCTCTAAATAAAACCTTTTGACAGAAAATGAAGACATGCTCATTAGCTCATTAAACCATATTGTATTAAATGGAACTTTATTTTGTTTGTTTTTAGGGATGTTTTAGACAAAACTACTACTTGTAAATCAACTAAGTACAAATACTTTGCTACTGTAGTATTAAATTTGGTCATTTGTACTTGAGTAATTTTTATTCATTTTCCAGCTGACTATTTACTTCTACTCCTTAAATTTTCACACAACTATCTGTACTTTCTACTTCTTACATTTTTAAAAAAGGTAAAGTCGTTATACTAGAGATGCAGCAATATGAAAATTTCAGCCAGTATCAATATTTGGTATTATTATTGCCGTTTTGGCTATTAACCAGTATACAAACACACATGGTGCTACATGACTGCCATCAACCCCACACGGAATGAGTATTTTTTGTTATTTTTCCCAAGCTGAGATGCAGGCCAACAGCTGGATTTGAGTGACAGGATGAAACAAATTTGACCAGAGAAAGGTCCAACCATGGACTTAACATTTGCTAGAGCAAATTTCAACACATCCAACATCAGGAATCACAGGAAAGTTCAGTTGAAAGGTTGGCTGGAGGGTCGAGGTCTTCACTCGGGCTTTTTTTTAGAAAACCTAGTCACACGACACTGTCCACTTGACACGGATGCACGTACAAACTCAGAGCAGTTCCATTGGTTTTTACTGCTCTGGTCTATCTGTGTTTAACTTAAATACATTTGTGAAAACAGCATCAAACTCCCTTTGGAGTACTACAGTACCCTGAAGGAGTATTTTTGATCACTTTTCCCAAGCTAAGATGCAGGTTAAAAGCTGGATTTGAGCGATGGGACCAGCTGAATTTGACAGGAAAAAAGTGCAACCAAGGACTTAACGTCTGCTCCAAAACTTTTATTGGAGGTAAAAGACCAACACTGGACAGATCCTATCCTTGCACTTTCTGTTGATAAACAGGTACAGCAGACTTATTGTTTTTACTGTAGGAATACATATAAACCTCTAGAGAAATGTAATGGTGATGCTTAGAGTTTGTGTAAGTATAATATTATCACTGTATGTTGACAGCAGTAGGTCGCTGTATGAGGCTAGCATGAATGCTAGGAGTAAAGCTAGCAGTAGGCTACAGTAAAAACAATAATGTTTACTTCCATGTTTCACCCACTGACATAAATGATGAATAAACACAGGAATTTGAAGTTGAAACAAAGCGAGCTCCTGGTTGGGCGATATTGATAGTAATCATGATTACTTGTGGCGTTTAGCAAGTAATAATTATTAGATGACAACTGCACTTGCAGGTTTTTAATGTTAATCTGTTGACCTGTGGTCTAAAATTATACAAATCATCAAACTAACCTCTTCATGCATTGCATTTCTTCCAATGCTTAATGTGCTGCTTGTGGAGGACAGATTGATTGCATCATGGATACTTGGCTGAGTAGATTCATTTCCACCATACACTGGAGGAGTCGATGCTGTGGCCTCAGTCTGCATTTTTTGGCTTTCAGGTGATTAAACAAGTTTGTAGTGTTAGCATTATTTTTGCATTAGTGTTATACAGGGGTTAGACAATGAAACTAAACACCTGTCATTTTAGTGTGGGAGGTTTCATAAATAAATTGGACCAGCCTGGTGGCCAATCTTCATAATTTGCACATTGCACTAGTAAGAGCAGAGTGTGAAGGTACAATTAGCAGAGTAAGAGCAGTTTTGCTCAAAATATGGCAATGCACCCAACATTATGGGTGACATACCAGAGTTAGAATAGAATAGAATAGAAATAGCCTTTATTGTCCCGCTGAGGGGAAATTCTGGAGTTCAAAAGAGGACAAATTGTTGGTGCACATCTTGCTTCTTAAAGAAGAACAGAGGATAGAATTTACATATTAATAAATCAACACATTTTATGATGTAGGTTGAAATTTAGCTTCCCCTTTATGAAAGTCCAGCATCCGCCACTGACCAAGCAGGACCAACCACATCCAACAGGATTAACTGTGGACACAAGAGGAAGCTATCTGAAAGGGATGTTATGGTCTAAAACCAGGTGTTTCAGTTTCATTGAGTAACCCCTGTTGACATTAGCTTTAGCTCGGCATTATCATTAGCTCTGCAGCAACGTCAGTTTCCCATTAGCATTAGCACCGCATTAGTTTTAGTTTCACTTTAGCTTTACATTAGTTGTCCCTCTACACTATTTTTAGCGCCTCATTAGCATCAGCTGCACATTCTGCCAATATGTTTTGAGTTCACGTGTGAACTTCGTGCGAGACATCATCACAGTAATGGCACAAAATGTGATGTTGCCCAACCCTACCCCCTAGTGGCTGATTGCAGAAAAAGTCTTGATGTAAAGATAAAATAATTCCTACTTTTATTTATTTATATATGTATTTTTTTATTATATTATTATTATATTATTATTATAATATGTATTTATTATATATTTATAATAAATAAATAAAAATTATATATATATATACCCTCATGGGGACTTTGCATTGACATCCATTCATTTCTCATTAATTTCTACATCTTAACCCTGATCTTTACCCTTTACCCTAAACAGCAGTTGTATTCATGGGGACCTGGTTTTCATAATGAACAGTGGGTCCCCACAGGGTTGATGTGTGTCTGAAAAATAGTCATTGCAACATAATAAATACAACACACACAGACTCCCACAGTTGACCAAGTTTCACCATAAAAAATAAATTGTCTGGGCTTCACTGATTCCAGCTCTGTTTCTTCTACATCGTTTTATTTTCCCATCTGAATTGCAAAACACTGTGCATTCTCATCGAGTCAGCAAAAAATAAATAAAATAAAATAAAAAAACAAATGTGATCATCCTAACTGCTAAAGCAATAATGTTCTCTTGGTCATTTTTATTAGAGAGTGAGGAGCCTCCTCCTTTAAACTCACATACATGTAGAGCTCATAAATATGTAGGCGAGAGAGACACACACAGAAAGAACAAATTAGATGAAAATAAATCAATAATACTAAAAATTCAGCTCTCTTTGCAGAAGCAGACCCCAGCAGGACCTCTGCCTGGCTGCCTTTGAATTATAGATGTCTGAGTGACGGATGAACGCTGGCTGGAGATTAACACGCTGTCGCACGTTAGTTCCACTCAAAAACTGGCAAAAACTGCTAAATCTCGCCCGGCTTTTAGCATGACTAAGCACTGCAGCTGTTAATGCGTACACACACACACACACACACACACACACACACACACACACATACACACACTTAAGTCAACAACAGGTTTTAGTGACTCCTTGAACCACATGAGGTATTCACTGTTGTGGTAGAGCATAATGATTGACTGGCTGGAGCCTGATCTGCGTCAGACAGAGCAAGAGACTGTGAACTGTGCTGCAGGCAATTACTTTGTTTTAGAGCAAAAAAGAAAAAATAGAAGAAGAAGAAGAAGAAAAAGAGGAGGAGGAGGAGAAGGGAAGGAAGTAGGAATGCAGGAGGAGACATTTTGTAGGCTGATGGAAGGGTTGCTGTGAACTAACAGTGACACTTGGTGGTCAAAAGCAGAACTATCTGCAGAGAAAATTATGATTTGATGCAGAGAAATGTTTTCTGGTGCTTATACTTTTATTTTAAAATAAGGGAAAAAAAACAAGTTTGGTTAATAAAGTAACACAAATTTAAGTCCGGTGGCGCTTCAATTACATATAGAGGCAACAAACATTTAATCCTTTAATCCTAATCCTTCCTTTCTAACACTATTTTTTGTTGTTGTTTTTTGATCGACCTGAATATTCAGAACGTTTCTCAGGAAAATAGTCATGTGTGGAGTCTGATATGAGCCAAGATAAAAAAAAATAAAGATATAGGGATGGACATTACCTTCAATTCAGTCTTGAGGAGTGTTTCCTTTTTGAAATGCAACAAAACCCAGCATATCTACTAGAATATTATATCAGACCTATATGTATGGAGCTAAAACAGTGACAGCTTGTATTGAGATAAAAAAAAGAGATTTGTCATTGAAAAATTACAACAGTGACATTGAAAATTTGATGATACGTCCATTTTACGCTGCAGTGTTTTATTTATTTATTTATTTTTGTTTTTGTTTTTTTAGTTTACAATGCTGCTGCAGAGTTCATTTAATTATGATGTCACCCTTTTGGGTTAAATGTAAGGCTTCTTCATGGACCTTCTGTTTTTTCGCTCATCCTCTATATCTACTGACAGTCTGATGATGGAAGGTTCTACTGCATGTAAAGGTCTTGTTTTTAGGATTATTATCATTAGCCGAAAAGTCATTCAGTTTTACTTCTAAAATAAGCTAATTGGCAACATTTATTTCAAATATGTGAATCAGATCTTACTTTAGCCGCTAGCTCACTTAACATGAAAAGATCACTACACTGATGATTTGTTGTTTTTTTTTTTTTTAAGATGAAGGGTATAGGAAGACCTCCATCTGTTTGTTGTTCTATTTCTCTAGCGGTTTATACTTCTGGCACCACTAGACTTCTACATAAGTCAGGCAGTGTGAATCACTTGTCTGTTTATACAGCTAATAAAGATAATAATCATAAAAACAAGACCCTTGTCTGTGGTTGAGGAGCAGTTCTTGAACATGAACCTTCCATCGGCAGACTGCAGGTAGATGTAGAAGACATGGGGAAAAACTCAAAGTCTGGGAAGGAGCCTTCGGTTTAACCACACACCCCCACACACTGAAACAGTAACAGCTTGCTTCATAACTAAGGACTCTGCAGTGGCATTAAAAACTTGTCTTGTCTTTTTCGATGACAATGTAAGCGGTCATTGTTTAACCTCCATATATATACGTCTCCTGGAAATGTCATTCCAACACATAAAGGAATAGTTCTTGGAATGTTAACAAACATTCAGAACCTTCTGAATAACTAGAGTTTGGAGAGAGAGTTCAATTCTTGGTTCTTTCAGAAGTCAGTACCACTAAATAGCTGAACAGTTGAAAGCTGAAACAAGTCCAACAATGATGTTTTGACTTAAGAAACTCTGGGCTGGGTGGTCCCCGAAGAAGTCAATCACCACTATGCTGGCCCACCTTCTCAGAAGTCAACAGTACTGTGTCTCTTACTACCTCATCCGAAGGGACAGAGGCGCTACAGAAGTGGTCAGAACACGCCTCAGTAACAACTACTGAGTAGAGCTGCTGGTCCTCCACATCCAGAGGAACCAGCTGAGGTGGTTCATCTGGTATGGAGGAACCCTGGACAGCTCCCTAACAAGGTGTTCTGGACTGGGAAGAGACCCTGGGGTAGGGCCAGGACAGACTCTCAGCAGGTCTGGTAAAACCTAGGAGTCCACACCGAAGTTCTGGAAGAGGTGGAAAAAGATCAAGCTGCTACCCCCAAGACCTGACTCTGGAACAAACGATCGATGGATGAAAGTCATAAAGTGCACAAGAGACTAAATTAAACAATTAAAGAGAACCAGTGAGCTTTTTTTTCTTTTTGTATGTTGCTTAATTGTCACACATGTTGTGAAACAGCAGGAGAAAGCGATGTGAGGAGGAGGAGACGTGTAATTAGTATGAAGGGCATTTTGAAAGGGGATAATCATGGAAACAAAGCAGCGCGGTGATCAGTCTGCTCAGGTTAGCGGTCAGTAAACACCATCTACTGTCCATCCTTCAGTGACAAAGAAACAAAACCTTTATTGTCGCCTTAGTTCTGAAAACTAGTAATATGTTTTCTTTGTCTGGTTTTCCATGCAAGGGTTAGTGGCTGGTGCTGATCTCTAGTGATCAAAATGATTTATTATTGATCAAACATAGCTGTAAAATCAAATATATTTTAAATAGCTTTAGGAGGTTTAACATTTTGATTCAAGAGTTAAAACAAAGTGTACATTTTAGAATGTAACAGTTTTCATGTAATGAAGATGTCTCATTAAAAAACATCTTTCCTGATTAAAGCTGTCAAAACTCTAATTTTATTTGACAACTTGTCTTGCAAAACATTTATGATTATTCATTAGCTTTTTAAAGGCAAGTACAAGCACACTAAGTGAATATTAAAAAGCTAAAAACATTCAAAAGTTGTTTTTTTTAATCTTAGAAGTAAAAGATCTTGACGTATTGATGGAAATACAACGGGTGAACAAAGGCCACTCAAATCACTGAGATCAGGCAATTATGAAATAACAGCCACAGGACCAATCTGTTGTTTGGAAAAGGCCTTTCAAAGAATGAATCCAATAATTGGTCTGTAAAAATGACTGAAATGACGTGAACAGAACTCAATACAACAGAAGGAAGAAAAACTGACAAACACCACATTTAAATCTGACACGGAAAAGTTAAAAAAGAAGTTTCTGTTTACTGAAGAAAAATAAAATATTCTACATCTGCCTTTGTTGGCAAGACTTAAATACACAGTTGTGAGCCCAGGAGGTGTTAGGTGTAGAAAAAGAAAAGTACTGGAGAATTTTTTCTGTCAGTGTAGAATACTGTGATTAAAGTATTAAAAATTAAAGAATGACTGAAATTGTTTGTTTCAGTGAATGTGGACAGATTTTACTGTAATCAAAGGGCTGGTCTGGGCCGAGTGCGGCTAATGTCAATGTTTCGTTCATATCGTCACTTCACACAAACGTGCAAAAAGGCAACTGGTGAAAACAGCTGTAGCATCCTATTGTCTCAACCAAAATAAGTGTAAAAATGTTTCTAAAAAGGTTCATACAAGAGTGTTCACACCAGAGTATTAAATTCATTTTCACCGATGGCCACGTGAGCATCATGGTGCCCTCAAAGGGCCAGCTGTAATTAACTTTGATGTTTCATGTTTAACTTTGACTAAACAAAACATCATGTTACTCGTCTCGTTCCTACGATGGAGCACTGCTGATAAAAAATAACTGAGCTCTATGTGGTAATTCCTGCTTAAAACAGTGTTTTAAATGTTCCTGTCATAAACACAGAGAAGTATATGTGTATGACTGACTAAATGTGAAATAAATAATACAGAAATACTATTTAAAGTAAGAGCAAGAGTTGTTCTTCACTGTTGAGCTGCAGTGAGTAGCTGCCATCCTGAATACTGAATACTCTACCTTTTTTCTTACAGGGAATTGCCACTTGAGGGGAATTCCAGTTTAAATTTACGACATGTAAGAGGGAATTTCCCACTTCCGAGTAGGATTGGGTGGCAGCAAATGCGGACAGCAAAAACATAGCAGAAAAAAGTAGATGTCATTTCCTGCATTCTGGTGTATTTTAACAGGTTGTTAAACAGATTTTTACCTTCATAGGAAAACACTTCCTTTGAGTATTGTATAAGTCAAGTGGACTAAATGTATTTGTTAAGCAAGAGAAACACTGAGTGAACTAATGTTTTATGATAAATGTGGGGGTTCAAATGAATTAAATTTTAAATTTGATGGGGACAGTTCCCTTCAAAAATGTCAATTTATTTAAAAATGTCAAAATACATATTTTAAAAACATTTACATGGAACAAGCTTTTTAAAATTTAAAGACATCACCTGTAAGTTAAAATTTTTTTTTGCTTGTTGATGTTTACTTTTGTGAAGAAAACCTGTAATTATAAACTAAATAAAGACTAAAAGAAGCACAATTACATACTATATCCACTGTAGTGTTATCCCAAATTATTAAGTTATTTGCTTTTTATGTCATATTATACATATGATTTTGGTCTGTGAGAGAAAACTGGAATAACTGGAGACGATGTAAACACAGAACAGAAAGTTGATCTAGCAACCTTCTTCCTTAGAGGCAATATGTTGCTCTCTGTGCCACTGTA
>JAUBOC010000097.1:759719-771073 GCA_032275365.1 Anablepsoides cearensis | reverse complement strand
TTTGAGGGAGGTCTTTGGAGACCAGGGTCAAAGACAGGTGGAAATGTTTTTTCCCCCTCAGGGTGACCCCTACACTGATATCGGCCCGATAACTATCGTGCATTCCTAATATGTATATACATTGTTGTTTAAAGTGCCTGTGACGTGCATATTCTTCAAATACAAAAAGTCAAAGAAAACATATTTATATTTAAAAAAGTTGTAGTAATACATACTGTACATTTTAACCCATTTTGTCCCATAACAGGCATATTTTCTTTTGAACTTGGATCATCCAAAGTGAAAGAGGAAGTGAAATCAAAGGGGAACTCTATAACAAAGAAAACTATCTGGTCTTTGTTTATTGAAACAATATTATTTGAACTCTGACTCTTCTTCATCTCTCTGATAGTAACTCAAACATCAGATTCTTCTCTATAGTCTGTGTTGTTGGCTGTTGTAGCAACGCTCTGTTCACATGCAGACCTTCCCCTTTGACATCACTTCCGGTTACTTCACATGCAAATATCTCAACAACTGTGTATCTCAGCATTTCTTTTGCAATATCTTATCAATGTCCTCTTTCTAAAAATGCATTCATATGTGTTACAAAAATTTGACATCACAGGCACTTTAAAGTACCTCAAAGCGATACTTGAGTAAAAGTACAAGTATCTTATCATAAAAATACTTTGGTAAAAGTTAGTCTTCTCTAAGAATATTACTTTAGTAAAAGTCTCATCAAAAGTACATTTCTGACACAAAATCTACTTAAGTATTAAAAGTAAAAGTATTGAGTAAAAGTGAGCAGTTAGATTTTCCAAAGATGATATTGGGTGGTGATTGCTGCAAAAGCATTTTTTTCTAACGGCGTGCAGGTGTGATGGATTGTGTACAAGGTAATGATATATGCACCACACACACTGTGAGTGTAACGTGTTTTTAGATCAATTCATTTTTGTATTTACACTGAGAAAAATAAGTTTTTGAACACCCTGCAACTTTGCAATTTCTCCCACTAAGAAATCATGGAGGGGTTTGAATTTTTCATCTTGGGTGCATGCCCACTGTGAGAGACATAATGTAAAAAAAATAAAATCCAGAATTCACAATGTATGATTTTTATAATTTGTGTGTTACAGCTGCAAATAAGTATTTGAACACCTGCCAGTCAGCACAAATTGTGGCCCTGACCTGTTAGTCCACCTCTAAAAAGTCCACCTCCACTTATTCTAAACTAGAGGCACCTGTTTGAGGTCATTAGCTGCATGAAGACACCTGTCCACCACACCTAATCAGTAAGACTGCAACTACTAAGACCAAAGAGCTGTCCAAAGACACCAGAGACAAAGTTGTAGACCTCCACAGGGCTATGGGGCAGGTGCTAAGCAGCTTGGTGAAAAAAGATCTACTGTTGGAGAAATTATTAGAAAATGGAAGAAGCTAAACATGACTGTTAATCTCCATCAGTCTGCGGCTTCATGCAAGATATCACCTTGTGGCGTATCAATGATCCTAAGAAAGGCGAGGAATCAGACCTGGGCCCGTATTTATCAAACTTCTTAGAATTACTCTTAAGAATGC
Organism: Anablepsoides cearensis; assembly: GCA_032275365.1. Taxonomy (NCBI): domain Eukaryota; kingdom Metazoa; phylum Chordata; class Actinopteri; order Cyprinodontiformes; family Rivulidae; genus Anablepsoides; species Anablepsoides cearensis. The sequence continues at coordinate 769,510 of JAUBOC010000097.1, read as the reverse complement.
TGCTAAGAGTGGACTTAAGTGTAAAGAAATTCTTAGTTAAAAGCTGAGAGTAAAGGTCAGTTCTATTTCATCCCTACTGACCGCCAGAGGCGGTGCTTAAAGCACTGAATGATCACTATTGCGCATGCACAGGTCGAGAATCTTATACCAACATGGTCACGTGTGACCCCCGGTGACACCGGTAAGTCTATATAGTCACGTGACAACGGCAGCTCAGTCCCTTTTCATCTTCTCGCATGCAGGTTGAACAGGTGGTAAGAGTTTGGTCATTGCTTATCGCTGGTAGCCTCGAGACTACGGTCGGAGCAGCGAGGATTTTCTTGCCCTCCAGAGGCTGCGTAAGCTACACTGATACAACTTTGTTCTTTGTTTGGTAAGTTGTGTTTTCTCATTTTAATCGACATGAGCGGCGGCGCCTTCGCTTCTGCGTCGATTTCCTATTGCTGGTGGTACGGCGTTAGCCTCTGACCAGCTTGTTGCTTTTTGTTACATTGTGCAGCTGTGTTCGGCTTGCCTATATTGTTAATTGCAGCAGTTTTCGGGCTTGCCTTTTGTTATATTGTGCAGCTGTGTTCGGCTCGCCTATAATTATTAGTTGCAGCCGTGGTCGGGCTTGCTTTTTGTTAAGTGGCAACCGTGTCGGTTTTGCCAATATACTGTCCATTGCAGCCGTTTTCGTGCTTGCTTTTTGTTTACATTGTGCAGCCGTGTTCGGCTTGCCTATATTTGTTAATTGCAGCCGTTTTTGTGCTTGCTTTTTGTGTACATTGTGCAGCCGTGTTTGGCTTGCCTCATTTATATTATAACCGTGCTACGGTGATTGTAGGGGTACCCCTAGTGGCACTTTCTGCTCGACCGGGTTCCCTACCCTGGTTCATCCGCTCGTCGGCTAGGGTCAAGAGTGGCGATTTCAGCTCGACCTGACCTGTCGTGAGCGCGAGATGCTGGACGTGCCGGGCTGCAGACTCTGTTTGGCCCCTCTCCAGTTGGAGGCTCAAGAGGTCGCGTTTCTTGGGATCACGATGGATTCCCTCGATATGACTGCTCGCCCGTCACCTCAGCGTGTCGAGGGCATTCTACAAATGCTGCCCTCCTTTCTGCCCGGCCGCTCACCCCCGTTCATTGCTTACCTTCGTCTGTTGGGCAAGCTGACTGCTGCTGCCACAGTAATACCCCTGGGATTGTTGTCTCTGCGACCACTACAGAGGTGGCTCAACAGCCTAAGGTTAGACCCATCTCATGCGTTGCACCGACGCAAGAGACTGCTGGTGTCTCCTCAATGTCTCGTGTCACTGGCTCAGTGGCGAGATGCACCATTTAGGACTAAGGGGGTTCCTCTAGGCCCGCTGCCAGCTTGTCGAGAGGTTGTCTCTACCGATGCATCCACCACAGGATGGGGGGCGTCATGGCAGCGACAGATTGCCCAGGGGACATGGTCTCCACGGGAAAAACTGCAGCACATCAACACCTTGGAGTTGGAGGCTGTGCAGCGGGCGTTGCAACACTTCCTCCCGAGCCTGCGCGGAAGGCATGTCCTGGTGCGGTCGGACAATACTTCTGTGGTTTTTCATATCAACCATCAGGGGGGAACACGGTCGATAACATTGCTGAGGCTGACCCAGAAGCTCCTGACCTGGGCAGCCCCTCTCTTTGCCAGCCTGAGGGCGGCCCACATTCCAGGGGTGCAAAATGGGCCGGCCGATCTTCTGTCTCGGGGACGCCCACCACCGGGGGAGTGGAGGCTCCACCCGGAGGTAGTGGCGGTCATTTGGGAGAAATACGGCATAGCAGCTGTGGACTTATTTGCATCCCAAGAAACAACACATTGCCCTCTTTGGTTCTCCCTGGCAGACAGTGCCAGCCCCCTGGGCCAGGATGCATTGGCACAAGACTGGCCGAGAGTGCTGCTCTATGCTTTTCCGCCGTGTCCTCTGATAGGCCCAACCCTCCTGAGAGTCCTTCAGGAGGGGCATCAGGTCCTTCTAGTGGCCCCCTTGTGGCCAGGGAGAACCTGGTTTCCACTGCTGCAGGCTCTGTTGCAGCTCTCCAATGCCTCTCCCCCACAGGAAGGACCTTCTGTCACAACTGGGGGGTCAGATTCTGCATCCCAATCCCAGTCGTCTCCGGCTCTGGGTGTGGCCACTAAAAGGCCCAGCATCTCCTTCTCGGAGTATGACGGAGACATTGGGCATGCAATGACTAACGCCAGAGCCCCTTCCACGCGACTAGTGTACACTCATAAGTGGAAAGGTTTTAGCAGTTGGTGTCATGCTAGACATGAGTGTGTCATGGGCTGCTATGACTGGGGTCTCTCTGGAGGCTATATGTGCAGCAGTCTCCTGGTCATCTCCAAATACCTTTGCTAGGTTTTACAGGGTTAACTTGGCTGCCTTTCACCCACTGGAGGGGATCCTGACTCGGCGTTCATCATCATAGTGAGGTGGGCGTGTTCTCGATTGTTTATCTGTTTGCGATTCCTCGGGACTTTGTTGATAATCGTCATCCAATGCTTTAAGCACCGCCTCTGGCGGTCAGTAGGGATGAAATAGAACAAAAGTTACGACTGTAACTACGGTTCTATGAATCCTGGATGACCACCAGAGCGCTCGGTCCCTCGGAATCATCGTGTTTTCACGAGATTAAGGGACTGAGCTGCCGTTGTCACGTGACTATATAGACTTACTGGTGTCACCGGGGGTCACACGTGACCATGTTGGTATAAGATTCTCGACCTGCGCATGCGCAAGAGTGATCATTCAGTGCTTTAAGCACCGCCTCTGGCGGTCATCCAGGATTCATAGAACCGTAGTTACAGTGGTAACTTTCGTTATCAAGAGTCTCAGTCTCACTTTAAGCGAAGTGTAGGAGTAATTCTTAAGTGTCAGTCTTAGAGCTGATTTTAAACACCTGGCTGTGCCGCAAAGCTGATCCTGGATGACGTCGTTAGAAAAAACCTGGCATGAACCAATCACTGCCTTGGTTTTCATGTTCAAGAATATTGTTGGAGAAATGTCAAGATAAAACTGTGAAAATCCTAAGATAAATTCACTTTCAACACACTAATGTCACCTTGTACTGATTGTTTTACATAAAATGTCCTCATTTGCATCATGAATAATGACGTAAATCTTAGATTTTTACGGGCCCAGAACTACATGGGAGGAGCTGGTCAATGACCTGAAGAGAGCTGGCACCCTCCCAGGTCATATAGTCATGGTTTAAAATCATGCATGGCACAGGTTTCCCTGTGTAAACCAGCACATGGGCAGGTCTGTCTTTAGTTTGCCATGTTTCCCATGACCATTTGGATGATCCAGAGGAGTCATGGGAGAAAGTTATGAGGTTAGATGAGACCAAAATAGAACTTTTTGGTCTTAATTTCACTCGCTGTGTTTGCAGGACGGAGAATGAGGAGTACCTTCCCAAAAACACCATCTCTACTGTGAAGAATGGTGGTGGAAGCGTTATGTTTGGGGATGTTTCTCTGCACATGGGACAGAGACCGTTTTAGCAAACTAAGAGAAACTCACCTGGACGTTTCAGAAGATGCATTCACTGCTCCAGGACACCCCAATATTACTACCGTACAGCTTCAGCACACATTAAACAAGTGTGACATTCATGAATATGTATTAAATTTAGTGTAAGTCTGATAACCCCTTCACGCAAACATTCAAATTATTGGGTTGATATTATAATGGGGGTACTCATAGATATAAAATATATTTTTTTCATATTTTGTAACCGCAGTGTAAATATGAATCAGGATTAGCATTGAATTTTTACAAAAAAATTTATTTTTATTTTAAGCCAGCAGAAATTCTCTCTGCACTCCAGAACCCCAGTTTTTTTTTTTTTGTTTGTCTCTGTGTTTGTTTGATACACAAAAAAAGTGATTCCCGCTACACCTGAACTACAGATATTTGTATGGCCCATGCTTCATTTTTACAAAAGAATACAATATATTTTCCATGAGCTTCATGTGTTTAAAAACAGCCAGCCTATGTTTGAGACTCTTATTGTGAAGGATTGAAATAACTACGGCAAGTTTCTTCTTTTCTGTCGTACTAAAATGCTGACTGAGCGGCATTATGATCCTGAATCCCTTATTCTAAAGGCTGTGGCCAGCTTATTTTCTCCACAAAGTGCCAAATTCAGGATAAAACAATCTAGAAGAGCCTCATGCAGGTCAAAACTCAGCATTGGTGGACTGTACTCACCAGATGTGGTTATGTGCAGAGACGGCGCCCCCTGGTGGCCAAAAAAATGTTGTTTTTTTCTAAAATAACTTAACATGCAGCTAACTTCTTGTGAGGATGTCTGTCCTGTGTTTCAAGTCACTTTAAACTGATGTTAATGGACATCTTAAAAAAAAGTTGCTGACTTTTACAAACAACAATACTTGAACAGAGTGAACAGGATCAGGATCTTTAGCTCCATCTGGTGGTGGATGTGATTATCTTTCAAATTGTCAGGAATATAAGGAACATAATGCTGAAATTATGGACAATGCAATGCATCAGTGTTCCTTTGAAACATAGCCCATTAATATGTAATTATGAGCTTACTCAGGCAGATTTCTGCAGCTATTTTACACTTGGATAAATTGCATGAGGAATAGTTAAATTTACCCAGACACGAGCATTAATCATCTGGAGTACGAGAGCATAAAGGAAGCCAGATGGATAGATGGTGGAGGGTCCAGAAGTGAATGCATTATGCCATGGCTCGTCCCATTAAAAAGAAAAAAGAAAAAGAAACTATACGATAAATAGAATGGGTCACCACCAGGATTACCAAGCAAATATTAAGAGACACATCCTGTGGTCATGGAAAATATGATAATGTTTCAGAAGCGTTAAGTTATTGGCCTCAATCTGAAAAAGCATCTAAAGGAGATAAACTAAAATCGGATTAAGAGCTGTCCAAGGAACAAGGTCAAGTGCAGCAACATTACATGGTCACCTGAATATACTGAAGGACCAGAATATTCCTTAAATGGATTTTTTTCTTCCCTGATGACACAGACATAATTCAAGAGGACAATGCAAGAGTTCAGATCAGAACACCCTTTGAGAATCGTTGGGATGGGCTGGAGAGGACTTTCATACATCAATACAAGAGCCTGGCAAAAATAAATGCAACTCTGAACAGAAAACAAATGTGATGTTGCAGAAGCTTGAGGAAATGATGCCACAGAGGATGTGTGCTGTAGTCAAAGCTAAAGGTGGTTCTATGAAATATTCCAGGGATAACATTAGCCCCACAGCTAATATATAGCTGTGTCCCAATTGAGGGACTGCAGCCTAACTAAACCAGTGTGGACTCAAACCATGGTGGTGATAAATCACCTGATCCATTAAAAAAAAAAACAACAAAAACTATAAAATATCAGTAACAGACTTTTGAACTTTATTGGCAATTTTTTTTCGGCAAAGATCCATCATTTTAATTCCAGTTACAATAAATGCATACTAATTTCATCAAATGAGCATCTTAACTTTTTTTTTATTATCATTATTTACAAAGACAAAACTTGTATTTGCAGATTAATTTGACAGATTGACCAGTTTACTGAGGAGGGGAAATTAAAACATGCAACAGAGGTTCGGTTTGTCCGAAAATTTTTTGATATTGCTGAAGGGAGGCTTTTAGGTCAGTGTATCTTTTGGTCACTCGATTTTCATTTTCGAAACAGGTATTAAAAAAATAAGAAACAAGTGGATATTTGATTTTTGTTTTAAAATACTGAAATTAAAATTAAAATACAAAGTGTTTCTCATTCTCAGTATCAAAAAGGATGAACAAAATTTTAAAAATGATTTGAGTTTCATTTTCTGTTTCAGATACAAAGAAAAAAATTACTTTAAGACAGAAATGAAAAAAGGCTTGTTTGTTTGTATTCTACGACTATCTATTCCCCCACCAGTAGGGGCGCTCGCCTGGCAGCTCTGCATAATGAAACACTAATTTCTGTAAATAAAAGGCTGAAACACAGAGAAGTATGTCTATAAATGAGTTGTATGATGTCTGTCACTCTGTGACCAAAGGCTTTGCAGAGATAGTTCATATGGCTTTTGGCCAAATAAGTCTCTTTTACTGAATATATGTCGGCTACCTCCATTCCTCTCAATAAAAAGCAAAAGATAAATTTCATTCTATTAGTGGGTTGTACAGTTGTTGTTCTGTGAGCAGAAAGGTTTTTTCCCTCCTGAGTTTCAGTTTGCATCCTCGGAGTGTTCCTTTCAGCGAAGGGTGGGCGATACTACGACTTTGATATCGATCTGATACCAAATAAATACTTGGTAAATATATTTGATACCGAAGTCAACGTCAATGCTTTTTACTTGTAATGGGGTGTTCATTGAATAACTTTGATATTGCAGGCACCCCTTCTGGTGGTGAAACAGTTTATTGTAGGGATAGAGTAAGTTGGCACGACCGGTCATGGATTATAAACAAACAAGACTTTTTTAGTTTCTGTCTTAAAGTTATTTTCTTTTAAACTATCCAAAACAGAAAATGAAACTTAAATCATTTAAAAAATTTGTTCATCCCTTTTTGACACTAAGAATGAGAAATGCATTGTATTTTAATTTCAGTATTTTTTAAACAAAAATCAAATATCCACTCGTTTCTTGTTTAATACCCGTTTCCAAGATGAAAATCCAATGACCAAAAGAGACACTGACCCGACTAGTTAGAAACAACTGGTCAAACAAAGAAACAAAAAAAAGGTTTGGCAAACACTCGAGCGCTCACAGTTTAGGTTAAAAAGCGATAAAACAAATGTGCAAAAGGCAAGATTATCCATTTGGGATCATTAAGAATTCCAGTTTAAAATAAAAACTCTGATGGCTGAGATAGCTTCTTCATTCTTCTAACGTTCCCCCATCAAGTTTAACAGATTCACAAGTCTTACTGTACACAACTTCAAAGTGCAAATATTAAAAATTGACATAAGCTTGTATTTACATGTCATTTAACAACAAAGAAAACCTGTCTAATAAAACACGCTCAGGCTCTGTTCTCATTGGACATTTTCTCAGACTTCATCGCCGTCACGCCACGCGAAAATCCCAACATCGTTTTTACACAGACAGCGTCGTTCTTCATTTAAAAATTAAATTGCAGAAACCAGAAGGTTGCTCGCTTTGAGAGATAAATATTTAACCCTGAACCCCAGAGAGAACAAGTCGCCTCTTCACGTCACGTTAATTTTTTCCCTCCAGTTTCTAGTTTAACAAGTCGAGTCGTTTTTGCTTGTTTGTTCTCTTTAACTCGACAAAACCGAAACTGGATCTTGATGAGTGAACTAAACTACGTCAACAAGTTGTTACAACTAAGCAGATTGCATAAGACTTTCACTCCGAGGAGCATTTAAATTTAAATTAAATTGAATAAAAACAACAAGTCTGCAACACTTCTTTATCCAAAGCACCGGAGCTGAAAGCGCCCACGTCTGGGCCGGGCTCAGAACACTGGTTTTAATAATCCTTTTATACTTGTGGGGTTGGTGGCTTGTCTGGACTCTGAACCTTTAAGACCTGAAGTTGCTTTAAGCTTCAGGTTTTAAAGGTTCAAAAATGTGACAAGGAATAAATTAATTCTAGGGCATAAATAAAAACTGGAACCATTGGCATTTAAGATCTGGACTGAAACAGTTTACATGGTCAGTAACTGGTCAGGAGTCCTCTAATGAAGAAGACTGAGACAGGCTCTACCAGCTGCGCACCTGAGACAAAACTGTTGCTAAATTTTAGAAGAATTAAATCATCATTTCTTTGAACTACATTTTGTATTTTGTTTGCATCAGTTTACCTGCATTCATTCATTTTGCACTAATTTACATTAATTTGTTTGAAACAGAACAGCGTTTCTAGAATTTACAGCATATCCTGCAGTTACAGAAACAACCTTTTTTCTTTTCCACCAACCTTTGTGTGTGTTTCAGTGCAGACCTGCATTCTGGAAGAAACCAGTCTGGGTACTGTGATAAGTCACATTACAGGACTGGAGCTGGGCTGTTTGGTTTAATAACAATCGAAGCGTTTGGGGGTTGTGTGTTCTGTAACCTGATCGAAGAACAACCAGGGTTCTGTCTCAGCTGCTGTTTCTTTCCACTCAGGACTGTGTCGGTGTGGAGGATGATGATGATGATGATGATGATGATGATGATTCGCAAGAATTAGGACAAAACTTCACTTGAAACCGAAGGCGTCTCGGAACATTTTAGATTTTAAGTTACTTCAAGGTTTAAACTGAGATCACAGCTGCCTTTCTAACACTGGACGAGCAACGTCTTCAGCTAAGCTGAATCAGCTATTGTAATCCATATCCATCATTGATTTATAGTGCTTTCTTGAGTAGCTTCATTTACCTGGATGGCACTTCTGCTTCTGGCAGACATGACACACAAACTGGGTGAGGACAAAACAGAACAAAGAGATAAAAAAAAAAAGGTTCCAGGGACTCGTCAGCCCAGATGAGAAGTAGACGCTTCAGAGGCGAGTCGAGTTATGCTTTTAATGACACGGTAATACTTCCTCCCCGCTTCTTTCCTCGCTCACCTCCTTCCCTGTTGCCTCTCTTCACTGTTTAGACTCTTCAGTCAGATCATAAGAGGGCGAGGGAAAGAACTCAGCTTTAGGAAGGAAACCTGCAGAGAGAGACTCAGTCGTTACAAAGAGCTCATCAGTTGGACGTATAACGGCTGAGCTCCAAACCTACCGTTAGTAGAGGAAGAAGAGGCGCGTTCTGTGAGACGTGGCCATGTTCTCAGACATGTTGCGCACTTTCAGGTAGTTCACGAACCCTCTGAAGAACAGCAAGAGGCCTGGAGCGGGAGACAACATGTTTGGTTGCTTTTGAAGCTACACAAGTGGGAAAAAAGTTAAATGACGTAATAACTGAGCATTCACCAAGCAGCAGGAAGATCCACCAGAGCCAGTACTGTCCGTTGAAGTAACCAGTGAAGTAGTCTGAGAACTGAACAGAGACAGGACAGGTGTTTTGACTGGTCTCTGGCTACAAACCTGAAACCTGTTTATCTTAGAGGAGAAGCCCCATGCTTACTCTGACTATGAGAATCCATTTAATGAGGGACAGCCCGAAGCCACAAATGGCTCCGTAACGTCCGGCGATGGTGTTGGTCAGACAGAACGACAGACAGAACCCGATCCAGTTGAACAGGAAGGCCACTAGAGGAACAAATCAAATAATCAGTGACATTCAGGTTTTTTTTCAGTCCCTGCTACGTGTTGTCAACTTACTGAAGAAGGCCAACATGAAGATTCCATCGTTCCCGACTCGGAGCTGATCGGCATCGCTGAAATCATCTCTGGGTGAGAAGTCGTCATCCTGAAACACAAATCTGAGTTCATCTCAACACCAACAAAAACATTTCAAATCCAAGCTAAAAGCCCAACTTTTTAACTCAACTTACTACCTCTACTTACAATCACATTCTTTATTACCTCCGCCAAGGGAGGAGGTAATGTTTTCGGTCGCGTATGTCTGTCGTTCCTCCGTTCTGTCATTCTGTGGTTATGTTTGGATCACGATACGGATACAGCAATTTTTCTTTTAATTCGGCTGTAACATCACTTTCGGTTTCATTCGTGCGTCTGATGAAAACGAAAGTAAAGTCACAAACTCGCTGGGACTACACATCCCGTGATGTCTACTATCAGGAAAGTTGTGATTATTGTCTTTTCAACTAGTATTGGTGAGGTTACATGATGTCTGGAGACATAGAAAAAGTAAGGTGATTCTCTTCACGTTACGGGAAT
>JAUBOC010000097.1:738946-759619 GCA_032275365.1 Anablepsoides cearensis | reverse complement strand
ACTCAAATCACCTTTCTTCCCCATACTGATGCTCGGTTTGAACTGCAGGAGATTGTCTTGACCATGTCTACATGCCTGAATGCACTGAGTTGCCGCCATGTGATTGGTTGATAAGAAATTAAGTGTTAACGAGCAGTTGGACAGGTGTACCTAATAAAGTGGCCGGTGAGTGTATATATACTGTATATATATACAAATACACACAAATGTGTTGAGTATTAAAATAAAGTATATATAAAATTAAAATGAAAAAGCAAAGGAGACCGGAATCCCCCACAGGGCAGACCCTCCCCCCATTCAGTCAATCAGCAGCAAGCTCTACCTACCATGGAAAGAGAGAAGGAAAAACAACTACAATAAAATAAATTAAATAGTTATATTCATTCAGTGCTCCGTACTATAAACTAATTTACAATTTAACCTAGACAATTTTTTTTTAAGTTTTTTAAATCGCTGCATTCTCTCATTTCCTGTTCAGAGGGGACGGACCTTGGATTGCACAATACCTGACAGCCTGTGCAGGAGAGAGAATCCCCCGCGAACCTCACCCTTCCCCTTTTTCTGTGTGTTGGTGGTCAGCTGCAAGCTTCAGTGCGGAGGGCGCCCACTTCCTGCAAGTAGGACAGATATGAAACAATGTTTTTTAATAAGGAGGATGGGGTCGCCCATATCAGAAACTGCCACTGGGGCCTGGTGGGTGTGTGCTCTGTGATGAGGAAGCTCAGTTTGGAGACACAGCCCAGAGGAGTAGCTGATCCCAAAAGGTGGTTCTAGTCCCAACATGTCGTTTTAGCTCCCCTGCCTGGCTGCCTCAGGACACTACAGGGTTTATCAAACATGCATGAATGAGTCAGACTCTGGACATGTTTTTGATGAGAGGATAACATTATAAAATGATATAAAACTCAAAAAGGTTGATTTTAACTATTTATCCACAGTTTGCCTATCCAGTTACATTTTAGAACCTTGTAAAATAACCATTACATTTTGAAACAGTTTTGGTGTACAGTAATTCTGTTAATGGTTAAATCATTCCTTGTTGTAAAACAAGGAATGATTGTTGTTGTTGGGACCTCATTCCGTGGCTGTAATTCTAAAAAGTTGATTAAAAATCTTGACAAGCAATAAAACAAAAGTCTAATAATAAGCACAGTGCATCAGAGCAGCTTGTATACAGGGCTCCTCTCTGCCTCTGGTCCTACCTGATTTCTCCTTGAAAATCAGCAAACCTTCTGAGGCTCGATGCCTAAATCAAGGCTGTGTTGTTGTTAGAGTCTTTTTATTTATCTTTTTAACACACGCCTTGAATATCTAAGTGTCTACATTTTCAGAGAAAGAACACAAAGATGGTTCACGTTGTCTTGCGAGCTGAACATTTCTTATAACACAGACACTTTTTATTCAAAAAACTGTTCTCGTGATTGTTTTTGTCCAGGTTTCAGCCATATGTTTGTTGCTTCCAGGTGATGATGAAAAATTTAGAGGTGGACCTCCTTTTTTATTATCCTATCTACTTTACTTCTACTTTGTGCAATACAACAGCACTACTGCCAGCTGAATTATGTTCCCCAGTAATATGCCAGCACTGTGATTTATTTTTTCCCATTTGGTTTAGTTTGGTTTAGTAAATTTATTCATTTTAATTTAAAAGCAAAACAAATACAACAAATAATACAAATCCCAAATAAAATGGAAGGTAACTGAAAAAAATAAAAAATTCTTAACATCTGCCCCTTTTTTCCAAAAATAAAAAATAAATTAATTCAAACAATAATATTAATATTAACTGATAGTATGCCACACCTGCGGTATGCAAAAGCCCATTTGGACAAGCCAGCTTCATTTTGGAACAAGGTCCTGTGGACTAATGAAACAAGGATTGAGTTGTTTGGTCATACAAAAAGGCGTTATGCATGGCTGCAAAAAAACACATCATTCCAAGAAAAACACTTGCTACCCACTGTAAAATTTGATGGAGGTTCCATCATGCTTTGGGGCTGTGTGGCCTATGCCGGCACCGGGAATCTTGTTAAAGTTGAGGGTTGCATGGATTCCACTCAGTATCAGCAGATTCTTGAGAATAATGTTCAAGAATCACTGATGAAGTTGAAGTTACGCCAGGGATGGCTATTTCAGCAATTATCAAAAACACAGCTTCAAATCTACTCAGGCATTCATGTAGAGGAACAATTACAATGTTCTGGAATGACCATCCCAGTCCCCAGACAGTTGTAAACGAGGAGTTTTAGTTTTGCCCTAACAACCTTTGGTTTACTTTGTTTACGGCCCTCCTGAGAGCTTTACATTGAGACACTTTTCCATTGTTCAGTCTCACCATGACTTGCCTCATCTCTATTTAGGTCTACACGATCTTGGTGGTTTTCATTAAACCTTGATGTAGGGGGTGATTGCCATGGTGTACTGTCCAGTGGCTCCTCTTTATAATTTTTTTATCCAAGGCAAACACAACAGGCCAAAAACACATAATACCGTGGCTGAGTCGAGGCCAGCTTCCCTTCACCAATCAAAGTCTGTTTATTGAGTCCATTTGGTCGAACATTCTGAATTCCGTCAGCCAACAAAAGCTGAAACATCTGCATCTCCTCATAGTACCAGGCTATTTCCCGATTGGAACCTCAACAGAGTAGGTCATGAGAACTGAACTGGAAAGACTTTGAAGGCAGAGTTGAGCCCATGGAACAAGGACCTTAGTCTCATGGCATCATGTATGCCAGAGGTCATCAATCACAACATCTGTGTCTGCCTCTACAACCAACCACAGTCCAGAGTAGAGCTGGTCGGTTCCTGAGCTACTCGAGTTAATGATTCGAGTCCTAGCACTGAATCAGGTCCCACGATTCCGAAGTCTAAATTAACCTGAATCCCAAATGTCCTCAGGCAGACATCATAATACCATCCACAAACTAGCAAACACACTGAGAAAAAAAAACAGCGTCACCTGAATGCTTCAGACTCATACGTGTCAGATCGCTAGCTCACCAGCTGGTGTCGGGTTCGAGAGGCTCGGTTCATCTGCCCGGAAACAGTTGTGCTCGAGACGAGTCGGGTTCGAACTCCAGGAAACGCCCCACTCTGCTCCGGTTTAACTCATCAGAGCTGATTTGTAAAAATCCCATCCATAAAAATCAACAAACTCAGGCTGAGGAAGTACTGAATTAAATGTTTCTGTAAATAAGTTGAGAATATCACTATTCTGGTGATCACGACTCTCAGCACTCCCTCCGCGCGCGTGTGTGTGCGCACTTGTATTTGTTACCATTTTAGGACTGTGTGTTTGAAATTGTAAAAATTAACATCCCTGAATAAGCACACACATATAAATAAATTTTAAATTATAACAGAATAAATTTAATAACAAATAAAAATAAACACATTTTTAATGGGGAGGGTGCAGTGCATGACTCGGACTCAAAAGACTCAAATGAACTGGGTTATTTTAGTGATTGACTCAAATGAACCCAGTTCCATAAAGTGAACCGTTTTTACCAGCACTAGTCTGGAGAAACATATCAAACTGTTAGCTCCGTCGTGAATCGTCACGTTTCACACAAAATTGTGGTCCTATCACTTAAAAAGTCAAAATAGAAAATCAGGTGCATGTTTTCTTCTTCCAAAACTGTTTGCAGAATGTTGGAACTTGATGTAGTGCACCAGAAACTGACTGACAGCAGGAAGTCTCCTGCAAATCTGTACTTTAGTTTCTTCAGGCAAAAACGATGTGTACTGTGAGTAGGAAGGGAGGTGACATAAAACTATTGACTAGCTGTGCTATATTAAACCTCTCAGGGCTTTTAACACTCCACTGCAACATAGTTGGAAGAGTTGTCTCTTCTTCCCAAAGATAATGGCTTAACCATCATTTTCTCACTCTTGAGTTGGATTGATTTTTACAGTTTTTGACCTTTGATTCCCTTTAATTGCTATGTTACACTTTATAAAAGTGTATAAATCACTTCCCTATAAAGCCAAATATCTGTTTTTGCTTTCAACAGCAGCCAAGTTCACCTTACCCTTCAGACGGCTGACCAGTCATATTTTTAAATGATTAGTTTAATGATAAACTGTGCAATACATCATGAGGTTAAAATCCTTATATACATTATAAATATTTAGAAATCTATCAAGGGGACTCATGGTGTGGAGAGGCCAGAAACTCAGGCTCAGCATTATTTGGCATAAAGGTTGTTTAATGATGTCCATGCACATTTCTCCTGGGATAATAATTTCATCAAGACCTTATATTTTTTATGTTCAGCGTTTATTCAATTTATTTTTACAGCCTTTATGAAAACTAGCCAATTGCATTACATGGCTTTGTATGCATTAAATCAAGAGAGCCTAGTTATGATTTTTTTTAAATAAAAAACAAAAAAAAAAATATTGTAGAGTTTTGTGAAACTGAAAGCTCATATGAATTAAAATTTAAATCTGATGTTCTGATGAACGACTGACAAAGTATGGAGATAAATTAGTCTCACAATTTGAGTGCACACATCAGGAAGTGCTCACATGTCTTTTGAGGCTTTCAAACGTGTAATGGTGCGTTCAAGTTTGTTAAAAAGCTGGGACATCTGAGCCTTAATACATTTATTGGGAAAAGACATTTCTGACTTATAGCTCATAAGCTCTAATAAAACACATAAACTCACACTGACATAATGGACTATCAAAAATGTTACATTTTATGAACTTTACAGAAAAACTAGCTGGAAAAATATAACCTTGAGTATTTACTTATGCACAAAATATTGTACGGCTGTATGGTTATTTAAAAATTACATTATTGGGTTATTCTGTTACAAAAACTACTGGCAATATACAGTGTTCCTCTGCAAATACAAATGACACAAGTATTTTCCAGTATTTTTCAAGAGGAAAATAACCTAACCATTTTGAGTAGTTTACTTCAAGTGTAGCCTACAGTCCACACACAAAAAGTTTTTCCACAAGAAAATACTGTTAATTTTGTGGACTGTACATCTGAATTAAATACACTATATTGCCAAAAGTATTTTCTCACCTGACTTGACTCACACATGAGCTTAAGTGACATCCAATTCCTAATCCATAGAGTTGAATATGACGTTGGTCCACCCTTTGCAGCTACAACAGCTTCAACTCTTCTGGAAAGGCTGTCCACAAGGTTTAGGAGTGTGTTTCTGGGGATTTTTGACCATTCTTCCAGAAGAGCATTTGTGAGGTCACATACTGATGTTGGACAAAAGGCCTGGCTCTCAGTCTCCGTTCTTTTCCTTTTAAATAAATGTCCCAGCTTTTTAACAATCTTGAACATAGCAGTATGTGTGAAAGTCTCAAAAGTTACATTCACAGGTGAGCAGATCCAAGGAACTTTTGCTAGCTAGTTTAAATCTTATGTGTGCTCTGATTGTGAAAACTATTTATCTCCGTAGGAATGCTGCTCATTTAGGTGAGTCATATGTAGTCATCAACAAATGTTAACATGCACAATATAAAGTTAAAACAAGTTCACTTTTGGTTGACTTTTATTTTATTTGCTCATTTTAAATTTTTGTTCTAAGATGATGGCTTGTTTATTGGTAAGTAAATTTAGTATGTAAAGTCAAACGGATTTACCAGCTCTATTCCCCACAAAGGCAGTTGTAATACACAAACAACATTTCAACCACCATGGATGCAGAATTAACAGGTTATGGATAGAAAGTCCGTCAGGCTCAGAGATTTCTTCAAACTACAGGGAAAACAAGAAAAAATAAACCATTCTCTCCACAAATTGGTCTATGTTTTATTGTCAAAAAAAAGTTGCGACAGTTCCAGCAAACACAACAAAAGCTGTTTCTGTTAACTAGCTTTTAAGCAGAATCAAGACATTCGTGGCAACTGAGCGGAACAGAAAAAAACTTGCAGGTTCAAAACAGTCAATAACCCGTGTTTTATATTTTCCCTTTCTCCAAAACGTGTTTATTCATGGAACTATTCGTGTACACCATCACTCTGGCTCACATTCATAAGCTTCATTCAGCATTCAAGTGGGATTTGCCAAGTGCAATGAAGAGTCTTGAACTGCCACACAGTAGTTGCATTGGAGAAGAAAGCAAATTAAACACCGTGCCCGTGGGCATTTTCATGCTCCAAAATTAGACCACTCAAGGAACGTAAACTTCCGAAGTCTGGTGTTGTATCGTCTTTCTGTACAATATACGCAGATACTTCATGCATACTCGCAAATACACAGGTACAATGTATATCATTTATTTGATGGTTTAACATGGTAGTCTACAGAAAAAGGAAGAGAAAAATACAGATATACAGTAAAAATCTAAGCCTAAATACATTTTTGTGGCAGCACAGAACGTTTCACATTCCATTATGGGACAGAGGCCATACAACACGCGAAGTCTTTGATGGCTTTTTTTTTTTGTCTTTTTATTATTTATTTATTTATACCATAGGCTCACGTGGCATAGAGTAATCTCTAAAAAATGAGCAGTTGGCAGTTTTTGTAACATGTTAGCAGAAGATCTTCAAGTCCCTTCAAGTTAAGAATCATTGCATGCATGATAAAGTATCCAGAGTAGTATCTAGTTTCTACCACCTCTTTAGCATCAAAAAATATTGTAGTTTGGTCATTTAATAAAACAAAAATAGACAATGAACATTATAAAATCTCAACATATGACCCAACAGTAAGAGTTTAAACCAAACGAGCCAACAGGTCAGGAAGAGCTTTAGTTTTTTTAACTTGCACGGTTTTAGTGGTCAGTCTTATTTACATCACTCTGAAAGCTTTATCATTACATAGGTGTAACAGTAGTTCTCCAAATCAAACAGAGCAGCTTAAAACATCTTTGGACAGAGGGGTTCTATGACTTCATCAGCAAGTAACCAAATGGTTCTTTTTGTGCTTTACAACAAAGTCAAAGTTTTGCTCTTGCTGTGTTCCGACAAAGTCCCAGATCTAATTCTAAAGTTGTTTTATGCAAATCAACACGGCAAATAGAATTCATGGGATTCTACTTTAACGTAGAGAACCCTAAAAAAGTTGCACCTGCACGAGTTTTGTGCGATTATTTCTTGTCTTGCTAATGGTGCACATGGACCTTTTGTTCTCTCCAGATAACAGGTTGTTGTTTAAGGCTAGCATCTTGAGAAAAACATTTTTTAAACTACATTATTACAAGGTAAAACGTCTTGAATTACACTCAGTTATCAAGACACTGTTACGCAGACGTTAGGAGATTCTACATTTTGTTACACCCTGTCTAGAAGCATAATAGGGCATAATAACACATTTCTTCAAGATCATCTCTATATACCCCAGTACCTATGTTACTCTATACCTATGTTGTCCAAAGTCACAAAAAGTGGTTGGCTCCCCCTTGAGCAAGCATTTATGCACCTATGTTCCCCGGTGCAAAGCATTCACTGTAATTCAGTATTTGTTTCATTTGTATTAAAAGAGCCAAGTATCTTTCATGACTGATTAGTAACTCAGGGAGGACATTGGTACTGGGGAAAATAGGTTCCGTGAAAACACGAGTACCAGGAAACATCAGTACCAGGGAACATAGGCACTGGGGAACATATGCATTAGGGATAATAGGTACAGGGAAACACAAGTATTGTTGAAAATAGGTACTGAGAAACATAAGTACCAGGGAACATAGGTTTTGGGGAACAAAGTTGGGAAATGTAATTACTGGTGAACATAGGTACCAGGTAATAATATTACTGGGGAACATACTGTAACTAATGGTAAAATACGTACCAAGTACCAGGTGACATACAAACAATCCCAACTCCTTCTTATCTTGTCATTAACCAGTTAACTCCAGAAAATATTTTTTGTTGTCTTGAAATAACAAGGTAACAGTTAACACAACAAAACAATGTTTGTTATGAAATAACAAATAACTTATAACTCATGAACGTTAATTTTTGGTCACGCTTTTCTCATCTTCTGCACCAATGAATGCAATGACCAAAAACTTGTTTGGATACCTAGGCTCTATGATAATTTAAAAATCCTGCAGTCAAAATGACTTGCTTTGCCTGGACACACTTTTAGCAAAACGTTTGACTTTAAACAGAACTTTTATCTCTGACCAAGATCTCAATTGCACTAAACCCCCTCTACACAGTAAAAAACGCGTTTATGGGTCACTTGGATATAGAATCAACACAAGCCCTATTATTTTTTAGACTGAGGTCATTCCTGCTCCCAGAAAATGAAATTGCATTTGTGCTGTGACAATCCAAGTACAATACATTCAGTTCTTTGTCATATACTAGACTGTACATATTAGATTTTAACCTTTCTGTGCTTATACTCACTGTTAATACATGGATATGTTTCACTGAACGGCTTTGATTTTCGAATGTAAACAGCCTAGATTTAACTGGTTCCTCTGCAACCTTTGGAGGAACGACACATGGTTTGTTAAAAGAGCTGGATAGGGGAGCAATTTTTAACCACAAAACCCCTAAACGCTGTCATATGTCTGAAGCTGAGCAGTCCAGAAAATAATCTGCTGACGCAGCTTAATCCTGAAGTCTTCTTATCTCAACATACACATGTACAAGGGTAAAACGCAATTGCTTCACTTTCTGTTTTCATTCCTACACATCAATCATGTTGTAAAGATGGGATTGGGGGTGGGGTGGGGGTTTACATTCTAATGGAAAAATGAAGACCATGGCTCGTTATCCTCTCCCTGAAAAATGGATCTGATACATTCAATGCTAGTGTGTGCTTAAAATTCCTCCACAGTCTGGTGTTTGAGGCCTAGCTAGCTCCGGACTTGGTGAGATCCGTCGTCCTTGAGCAAATGGAGGCTGTTGGAATGCAGAGCTGAAATCACTGTATGTACAGTACATGGAGAAAAAAGCCCACACTCTTGAAGTTTCTTTTTAAAAAGTATTCAACTCTAACCTCAAGTATACAAGAACAAACCAAACTGGTTCTGACGTGTTTTCAAAACCAAGTTCATCTTACTGCTTATGAAAGGGATTAACGGTTATTTCCAAACAATCTGAAGGCCATCAATAGGAAATATGTAGGGAATATTTTCATAAATATTGGAACAGATTCCAATGTACTAACAAACCAGTATTTTTTTACACATATTTTCCATCACACTTGAATTTTTTGTTAAATAAATGATGCATTGCTAATCAAATGGCTGGGATGTTAGATCTGAGGCTGCAGTCCTCAACAAATAGGTGGAATGCCCCCTCTGGGTCAGGGGGGAGTGTTTGCATCAGGTGAAGGAGTTTAAGTATCTGGGTGTCTCGTTGCTAAGTGATGGTAGGATAGAGCAGGAGATGGGTCAACAAACTAGGACCTTGTCAGTCGTGGTGAAGAACAAACTGAGTCGAAAGGCAAAGCTCTTCATTTACTGGTCCATCTACGTTCCAACTCTCACCTGTGGTTAGGGTTATGACTGTAAGATCGAGATCTTTGATACAAGGGGCTTCCTTTGTATAGAAGCTGGGCTCAGCCTTAAGCCTCCCATTGTCCATCCAAACCTGCAAAGTCTGCTCTCATTGACATAGCTGCATACATTATTTTGTTCTCAGCTTTATGTTGCCCGTCCCCTTATGGCATAGGCCAAACTCTTTGCTCCCTCTTGGCATACAAAGGTATGTCGTGATTGGTCAGACGTTTGTGAGCGTGTTTGTGCTGAGAAGTGCTTGGACTGAAATGGTCGCATTTTTCTTCAATTACTTTGCTTCCACAAGCAGACTGTTGTACAGAAATTTATAATGATAGTCAAATGGTCGAAACACATGGATTGAAAAACCACATACGTTGAGCATGGCTGAAAACTGTGGCACTTTACCTGCGAAAGACTTGTGGCTAAAGTAATTGAGAATATCAGAGCAGATGGAAGAAACCTGTGCTGTGATGTGTACAGCAACAGGAAGGGTTTCCCAGGAGATCTGCACCATGCGGCTTGTTGAATTATAAAGGGTGTGAGATACAAGGAAACAAGTAACCTTGCCTCAATTGATCAGCTGCCGATCAACCACCATGGACCCTTTAGAGATCGAGTGAGGCGCTCCATCATCTGAGGGGAGCTCAAAAGTAGTCAATTGAGGTGGTTCAGACCTCTGATGCCTACTGGATGTCTCCTTATGGAGGTTTTCTGGGTGTGTCCTACTGGGAAGAGACCCTGGGATAGACCAGAACTCATTGGAGGGATTGTGTTTCCTCTTTGACCAAGGAATGCCTTAGGATCTCTCAGGAGAAGCTGGAGTGTCTCTGGGGAGAGGGCCTGTCTTTCTCTACTGGACCTGTTGCCTCTGTGACCTGGCTAAAGACACTGTGAAATCTGTTGGGTGTTTTTGTTTACTTGAGATTAGATTTATTTTTTTTAGGAACTTGGTAAAGACCAAATCCCATTTGGTATGTTTTGATATGTAAACCCTAAACTTGACAGAGAATGGACTTTCTTTTTCCCATGACTATGATGTGAGTAGAGTGGTCCTTCAGCATGGTCAACTGATAGAAAAGGAATGTATCCAGAGTGCTCACAAACAAATTAAATGCTTAAAACTGTCCCATCTATGAATTCTCAACTTTACCACTAAATAATCTGACAATTCAAGTCAGAGTGGCAATCGCATATTATCATTTTCAGGTTGTACATATAGTATATATTTATATATACATTAATATATATATACACACCTATGTACTTATGTACAAAAATAATAAAACCACCATAATATCACCACAAAATAGTTTGTTTTAAGGGAACAAAAGAATACAAGAGTATAAGGAAATCAAAAAGATACTTGAAAACAAGTACAAAAATATCACACTATTTTATGGGTTCAGTAGTAACTGTTGTTGCCCAAAGGCCTGTTGGCAGTTGTTTTTAAATTTAAGAAAGTTTTTTCACAAGAAAGTTGAGTAAATTGGAGTGCAATTCTGTCATGCAATTGTGTATGCAATATTTTTAAGATAAATGTGAAAAAAGTTGGCAGTTTTATTCATGACTTGTGCTTTTTAAAAACACTTTTGTTTCTGAAAAGAAGAAAAAATTGCCAAAAAATTCGAAAACCTGAGTCAAAAATTATCTGAAGGACCGGAAAGATCCTCCATTTTAAACTTATGTTTGGGTAAAAAGTTGACTGTATTGATCCATCGTAGAGTGCAGGAAGTAGGATGGATATATTCATTTTAAACATATAAATGTAGGGTTTTTTTTTGTAAGAATTGTACCACAACCCAAGGCAAGACAACATCCGATCACCACATGCATTAATAGTGCATAGCATAACACAGTTTAATGAATTCTTAAATATTGCCTGCACCCGATCAACTGAGTTATAGAAAGTCTTCTAATTGTTTCTTTTGAATAAAAAAATCCTTTTGCTCTAGCTGTTTTTGTGTATTATTTTTTTCTTCTTTTTGAAAATACTGCTGGCTTTGAACTTTACTATTTACACATAACCTAGAGAGAGAAATGTTGGGAAATGGCCGTCACAACTCCAAATTACAATACATAGTTTTTAAAAATAAAAATACCTCATCACTAAGGATTCAAGGACCGTGAATATAAAAAAACATTTTATATGAGAACTTGCAAAACTTAGAAAGTCTCTTCTAAGTGTGTTTTTGTTTTGTTCCTCTTGCAGCGTTGCAGTCTTTGACCGAGTCTGTCGTGTAGAAAAACAACAAAAGGGCAAACAAATTCAGTCAAACAACAATAAACAACAGAACGGTTCAATCAGACGTAGTAAAGCCAGTAGATAAGGTTGAACAGGGAAAAAACAGAGGGGAAGATGATGCGCGACCAGCGGTCGATGGCGTTCACATCCGTCAGGTCGGGGATTTTGATCTTGAGTTGTGAGGACCGTCTCCGTAGACGGCTGCGCTTCATCTGGGCAGACCGGTCCAGGGAATGACGACTGGCGGAACGTGGCCCTATCCCGCCGCTCTGCTTGCGGTACTGGATGTGCGATGAGGCCGTGCTGTCCAGCTGGACCATGGACTGAGAGTTCCTAATGTCTGCCACACTGGTGGTGATCTCACCCCCCGCCACTTCGTTGTGGATCTCCAGGGTGGTCAGCAGGATGTTCCCGTGGCCATGTGGTTCCGCCTGAATATTTGAAAAATAAGTAAACATAGTATGATTGAACCCTAGCAAATGCCGGACTAGAAAAAATGGTGTATGCTAAAACATTTGCATTGTTTTCCATTATAGTTCTCCACAGTTTGATGACTGGCTAAGTGCTCTACATTTTATAGCAGCTGTGAAATTAAACCAAAAGTGTTAGTTAGGATGTGATTTTTTTATTGATGCAAAGAAATACTCTAGAGGCAGAAAACTGCAATGGAACCACAGTGGAACATTTATTACTGTTAAAGTTAGTCAGGGCTACAGCATTCCATTTCCATTAATCCACTAACAGCTGATACCTTAGCTAACTTTTTGTTTAGTAAATTAGCATTTTTGCTAACTTTGGAAATCTTTAGCGTACCAATTAAATTGAGTTCTGCTAACTTTAAATCAGCTAACAAAAAGAACTAATCCCTTATACATGCAGCGCTGCACACCCGTGTCATGCGCCTGGTGTATGTAGCATCTTAACATCTTGTGTGTCTACCTGTTTTCAATTGGAAGAAGGGGAAGACGTGTGATGCAAATTGAGAGACAGTTGTCATTGTCCACTTAAATCTTTTTATTATAATCAGAAAGGGTGATTTTGAATGGGGAAAATGCCCACACTTTTCATAATTTATTTACTTATTGGGTTTACCGAGTGTTCAGGTTTACTTTCCCCAAATCAGGATCCTGACTCGTAAGTCCACAGTAGCTGCGTTTCCATTGCAAATGTGCGCAAAAGTTTGTCGATAATCTGTTAATGTTGAAAAAACTTTTTTGTAACTGCAGTATTTCCATTAAGTAAGAAATGCTATTAAAATCACATGTGAATATGTTTGTTTACGTGATAGGTTGTTACAAACATGGCGGCAACGGATGCAAACACTTACATGAGATATATTCATATTGCTACCACGGCACTAGCGATCATCATCAGCCATCAGAGGAGACGTCAGCGTCTTATCAAGGTTTTTGAGCAACAAGCCCCTTATACTTGGCACTGGCTACTTATGTGGTGTTTTTGGGAAATTGTACACTTAAAAAACGATTTTTTGAATTTACTTAACAAAGTTATGTCAAGTGGTTCCACTCAACCAAGTTGAGTAAAGGTAACAGCTACTGTTTTTAGTGATTTCAATGTTTTTCTAGCAAGTTCATCAAATTGAATGGAAATCTGCCAAAGGACATGTAGGATCTGATTCAGTGCAAAGGTTTGAATTATTACTCCGGGTGTGTCAGTAACCAACCATCTCTGCCTGCAACTGCAAGAACAGGTGCAAATGAGCCAAATAACCAACCACCAGAGCAAACTACCATTAGCTTATGGGTTCATATAAAATGTCCACATGAAAACACATGACTTCTTGATGTACTCCAGAATCTTGGTTGGTTGGTTGATAGTTAGATTTGTCTGTATGCTAATGATGACAAAAAGTCTCAGGGAGGTTGGGGCATGGTGAAGAAGATGTGGCGATTGGGTGATGATCTATCAGCTTGTCTCTAATGATCAGTACATTGGTCACATGTGAACAAGCTCAGACATTTATGAAATTATTATGCGCCATGACCTTAATGGGGGCAGGCAGTTCCACTGAGGAGATTGGGTGCCCAACCATCTATGGTTGGAAGTATGTAAAATATCTGAACTATATAGAATGTCAGTGGATTGCATGGTTTCTGTTTCAAAGTTTTGCATAGGGAGATGGTACCACATCTTATCTTCTTGATGATGATTTCAAATTTAAAGTTTAATAATACTGGAACAGGGTTTTAACAGTGATGTTACCCCAGAACATGCTCTGAACCCCAATCTTGATCCCAAAAATGCAAAAGCTAATTGTAAACTTCATGTTGGGGGTTCCTTCTTCTCCAGCATCATGATGGCAACAGTGACACATCCATTTTAATTACCTTTATTCAAGTAGTTTCAGACAGTTTAGAACTGTATGTAGTAATCTGATTAAACACAAGAGATGCAGGACTGCACATCAGAATCCATGCTTATGATGACTGTGCCACAAAACAGCTAGACAGAAATAAAAAAAAATTCATTCCTTCATGCAAATGTAGCAACTGGTGAAGTCCCATTTTAGCTTCTTAAACTTTGAAGATTTGACTAAGTTAATGTATTTTTTGTTTACTTTAAAAATCTCATGGGAAGGTGTTTAAATGTATTTCAATGCCACATATTAAAAAAATAACATTTTATATCTTTAATATCATATTCTAGTTGCAAAAAAAGGTAATATAGTCATTTTGTATTCCAGCTTAGCTGTTTCGTCGTTCTTATACAATTTTAACCCTCCTGCTGCCCTTGGGTCAAAATGTCCCACAATGCCTCAGTCGACCCAGAGGCAGCAGTAGGATTAATTTATAAAACCATAATGTTTACTTAGATAAAAAAGAAAACCAGCCTGACAATTTTTTTACTGTATCCAACAGGATTGAAATTCTGTATTTAAAATTAAATATTTTTACAGCGTATTGACTTTTACAGATATGACTACATCATCTTGTTGCTAAAATTACAAGATTTCTGTTTTAAAACATTTTAAAGAACAAGGAACTTAACACATTCAAAACATGGCAGCCAAGGTAAAAACTGACAATAAAGACTGCACACAAAAAAAGAAGAAAAACAACAAACAGACTTGCTTTGATGATATATTGTGTGAACTTTATGGTTATTCTCATTTCTAAACAAAAAATGTATCACCATGTTGAGGTTTTTATTGACTTCATAAGTAATTATGTGATTAAAAACTCCTCCAGTATCTGATGTCTTTAAATTTTCTAAATATTGGATGTGCTGCCATGTTTGACAGCAACAATCAATGATGTGTTTGGTCATTTTTCCAACTACAGATATTTTTCCTATGTTGTTGACAAAACAAGTGTATCAAACCTGCTAAAATGTACTAAGAAAGAATAGAAAGCAGCGGTGAGGACCAATAAAATAAATAAATAAACAATGTGTGGTTGGGGTCCAGGGAATTCAGATCCCCTCCTAGGTAATACCTATCCAATGTCTATTATTTGGTCTTTAAACTAAATCCATAAACCTAAAATGAACTGAAGTCCATTAAGGGCTTGGAAGCCAACAGCCAGACAATGGTTGATTGTTGTGCAGATCTTCTCTTGAGAATCACCCAAATATTGTGAACAAATTAATCTTCATGCCAAGTTCCTACACTTTAGATAACCCTAAGTCTTTCAAGAGCTTGACAGTAGGAATATGGCTCCAGTTCTTCTCTCAGGGATCACCTACATGGATATTGTGACCAATTAAACCTTCACTTCAAGTCCCTCAGATGACCTGAAGTCTTTCAAAAGCCTGAATATCTCCTATAAGACAATCATAGGGAGTGAGGTTCTAGATCTACCTGGGGATAACTTACCCAAATTTCAAAAACATTTTGATCCTCACACCAAGACCATTTTATGTTATGGCTTTTGTCATTTAGTACAAATACAGTATATTAAAGTTTGTAATTTAGCTTGTCCAACTCATTGATAAAGTTTGGCTCCTATTTTCTTCAAGCTTCAGTCATTTTTCATCTTGAATTTGGATACCTTTTGTTGGTTTGTGATGTTGATCAACTAACTGCCAGTAGAGAACTCAAAATGTTGGCCAAAGAAAACAATGTTGTGGTGATAGTTGTGCTTGTTCCCTGAACTGTGTATTGATGGGGGACCTCTGCAGTGACTACCCGCTGGAAGTCAAACTGATTCATGCGCTATGAAAGAAATGACTTCACTGATGAGTTCGATGAAAATGGCTATACAAACAGCATGCATTAAGAATGAGCTCCAAGAAGATCACCATTTCTCACAATGTAAGCATGAGAATCCATTTTATCCACATAATGTCATGGAGATGTCTGCTGTTGCATAGTTCGTGACATGGATAGAGATATTTTTTTTTTGCATCAAGGCAAAAAAAGAAGATACAAAATTAACCACATCCATGTCGGCTGATGGGCAATGGGAGAGTTGACTTGAGAATTTTTAAGAGACTCTCGGAAACAACTCACCGAACGTGAGTGGCGAAGACCTTTAACCTGATTGGACCGCTTTAGGGATGCGGTCCTACTACCTGCCTCCTGAGAAGATGAAAATATTCAGCCACATCTGTAGGACATAATCCTGAAAATTGATCTGTGACTTGTCTGTTTTATATCAACGAAGCAAAGAAAATACTACTGCTTTCCATCAATGCTATCACCAATTTTTTGCTAACAGTAGTCATACCCACTGATGACAGAGGTGTAATCTGAGTCAGACGTACCCTTGCTGCGTCGTACTTGGCCGCTCTCTCGTTGTTGGCCTTCTCTGCCTTTTCTGCCAACTTCTTTTGCATCTGAGGGCCCCTTCCGAAGAAGATGTAGTTGACAAAGGCGTATTCGAGAAGGGCCAGGAAGACCATGACAAAGCAGCCCATCAGATACATGTCAATGGCCTTGACGTATGGGATCTTGGGTAGCGTCTCTCTCAAGTGAGTGTTGATGGTGGTCATGGTCAGCACAGTGGTGATCCCTATGGTCACAGGAAAAAGACTATATATTCTGGCAAATAATGTATTTTTTTAAACCTACAAGGTGAATCAAAAGTCTAAAGACCCCCTTTTATTTTAGAAACAAAAAGCAAAATTTAATATCTGAGTACCTCTGCAAGAAATGGGTGATAGAGCCTATCTTTTAGGCTATGTCTTAAAAACTGCCATTTTGGATTAGGGGTCAAATCTTTCACCAATGGGTAGGTGGTCACTTATTATATCAAAGAAGACCAGAACTGTCTTAGAAATCGATTGCCACAATCAGATTTGTAATATCTCTTGTGGTTCAAAAGGTATCAACAGAGAGAGTTGCAACAACAACCAGGAACTTGCCTGTTATTTGATGTGTTTAATGTGCTGTCTCTGGTGCAGCAACATTCCTCAATTGTAGTTACCAGCTGTTGTCCAATTTCTGAGATAATTCTGGTTTTCTTTCATACGCTAAATGACCACCGGTTTAGCATTAGTGAAGCTATAGTTTTAGTTAGTGGATTATGAGTTAGTGAAGCTAACCATTTGGTTAGCTGTGCCCAACACTGCTGGCTGGGGTATGCAAATATTTAATTTTACATTTTGTTACTGAACTAAAAGGGTGTCCTCAGGCTTTTGACTCACCCTGTACTAAATTTATACCATATAGTAGAGTAATGAACAGTTTGCTTAATAGCTACTGTAAATAGTCAACATACAGTACATTTCATTGTTCAAAGCAGACTTGTCAGTTTCACCTGAATTCAAAAGTCACTATCAAAAAAAAAATCCCAAAATGACTGTTGCTATAGAAACATGGATTTTTTTCAAAGAGAAAGTATTCGCTTCTGCTGTTAGTGAAGAACTGAATTGACCCAGTGGAGAGAAAAAAATAATTATACTGCTCTGTGATTGCCTTTCTGAAGTGCTGCAGAAACAGAGAAGAGTGAGGGAACAAAAGCAAATAATGGCAAATCCTCCCCTTTTTTCAATTTGAGCACTCGTAAAACAATTTGCTGATTTCTTTCATGTTGGATCTTATTTGACTCACAAATGGATGTGGACACTTAACCTCTGCTTCACTGAAATTCTAAGGTCTGTCTCTAAAAACACCAACCGCCCCTGGTCACCCAGCAGAAAGAAACTATTTCAATTGAGGAGGATGTTTAAAACTCCAAGCTCTTGCTCCCCTGATTTAAAAATCAAAATCATGTTAATAATACCAGCTATAGTTCTAAAATATCAGTACCACCTAACATGTTGGTTAGCAGTGCCAACCACTGAAATAAGACAAAATGATAAACACAGATGTGAAAGCAACTTTTTTCCAAATAAGAGCAGCCAAGGTGAAGTTATACTGTATTTCCCAACTAAAGACCTGGAAAAAGTGATTCAAGCTCTTATTACCTCTGGGTTGGATTACTGTAACACTATGTATGTTGGTTTAGATAAATCATCACTGCATCACCTACAAGTTATCTGAAATGAAGCAACTTGTCTTTTAACAGGTACAAAACAACACATGTCTCTGGTTTTGTCTTCCTGATTGCTTTAGGACAGACGATTTTACTGCTTACTTTTAAAGTTTTAAAAGGTCAGCACCCATCATAGTTAGAGCACTTTGATCATCCAACCAGTTTATCTTAGATGTTCCTGGATCTAAACTAAAAATCAGAGGTGATTGGGCTTTTGCAGTTTCTGCCCCAAACCTATGTTTACCTTATCGTATATGAACTGCTGAGACTTTATATCTATTCTCAGGACCCATCTTTACTGCTTGGCTTTTGATTCTGACTGAGTTTGAGATTATGTGGAGGTGATGTTTTTATATTGTATTTCTGTATTTACATTATTTTACTTCATTTGAACATTTACTGTATGTGTTTCTTTCTTGTTTCATTCATTCATTCATTTGGCTGAGTTATGAAGCGCTTTGGTCAACTTTGTTGTTTTCATGAGCTATTTAAATAATTTGACATTAACACTGACTTTCCCATTTAGGTCAGGGACAATAGATGTGCAACACTATACACAACTTAGAGGATAATATGGTCAAGACATCTTGACTCAGCTTGTTTCTAGTTAGTTTGCTCCAATATCCAGTGTGCATTCGATTGCATTTACCAGCTTACTCACATTCACACAAACCCTGACCTTCTGCAACACCATAAAACAGCATCTTGTCCCATTACACGTAAAAGGCAAAACATTTCTCTGCCAGTTAATTTTGTTAAGCTGATTATAAATGGACCCTTGTATAACAGACATGGCATTTGGTGTATGAGTGTCGTAAAGTAAAGTGAAGAGACAAGGAACGGTCGCAGGAGGATGGGAGGGGGGAGCCGGATAGCTAAGGTCAATCTCGCCCTCCGTTTGATTTATTGGCACATTACAAGGTTAGTGCCATGTGCGAACGAAGACCCGTGCACATGCTTCCTGTCTATGCTCCTTCTTTTTTTGTACTTAACAACAGCTTTGTTCTTTATAGGTGTTCTCTCAGCTGTGCCATTATTCTCCCTCCTTCCCTCCCTCTCTCCTCGTTCGGACAATTTAATCAAGGGGCCAGGCGCCCATCGGCCTCCCGTGCTTTTTCATCACGCCTTTGTTCTCTCTCCGGGGAGAAATACAGTTTCTCAGGGTTTCTCTTCCTTTCTGTCTTCCTCTCATTGTTCTCCGTGGCTTTTCTCTTCCCTCCTCCCTTTTCATTCACCCACCAGGTCTCAATCATGCCACCCCACTTTCTGTCCCCTTACGCAGTCTACTTCTTTCTTAGCCTCTCCTCCGCCATAACGGTTGAACCAAAAGGGGCACTCTGCAGTCAAATCTCTATCTAATCACAGGCCCCACACGCACAATTTAGCCATGCACCTCAACAAGGTGGAAGGTGTTGTGTCAGACGGAAATTAACAATAACTGCTTCAGTTTATCAGTCACAGACAGTACACTTCTTAAGAGTCTGCAGCTGAGGAAAAAAAAGGTTTTAAAAGTCAGGACGATCATATTGGGATCTCCCGTTACACTAAATGTACTCCCGCGTTCCCGACTAACGCCCACACCTCAACTGTTCGTCTAATCTGATTATGAACGAGGGGCACGACTCTGGGAAATGGGCTCCAACTAGATTAAGGCGCGAGTGGGTAATTTGTAACCTTTGCAATCCTTCAGAGCAGCTCAGGGTGGGGGAGGGAAAATGAGATCCTCCTTCAAACAATTCAATTGTTTGCCTGCTGCCTCCTTGAATTGATTCCCCACCGATCGTTAAGTCCGCTCTTACCACCGGGTTGGCACACTTTGCCTTTTTTTACGATTGAGCTACCCGCGGAATCTCACCGTAAGAGAAATGAGCGGACCTCAGTGGTCGAGGCCCCATGCTGCCGGATATTGCAGCCATCCATTTGCCCGCGAACACACACACAAATCAGACAGTAATGACCGGATGTTGCACGCATGCCTTTAACGAATGTGAGAAAGAAAAAGATAAAGGAACGCGAATAGACTCTCGGATAACAAGCAAATGCCGAGGCAGAGAGACGGATGCTGCAGTAAGCATAATGGATAAAGAGCATGTTTTCCTAAAAGCATTATGATGTGTTAAGGTCATTATCGGTCCATTATCCAGCCATACACAGATGACTGAAGAGCCAAAGTGGCAATCAGTTAGCATGGCCAGATTGAGCTGTTTGGCCCTGGAGGCCAAGCTTTACAGCAGGACCCGCAGTTGAACCTCCCATCAGCTGGACCCGTAAACCTCAACTTGCATATGACCGCACAAAAAACCATGCAGCGACGTGGAGCTGCAGCTCATCACTTGATTCCAATCTGGGTTTTGGTTTCCTAAACGTGACAAATTCAAATTCAATTCAATTCAAAAATACTTTATTTATCCCAGAGGGAAATTAGGTATATGTATGGATAAGTGACATGGTATTTACGCAGATATCTGAAATCAGCAGCAGCAGATAAGGCCAGCGCCACACTGACAGATAATCATGCCGATTTTTGCCCTTCCCGACAATCTTAAGGACGTCCAGA